>PVKN010001716.1:0-48744 GCA_004027915.1 Capromys pilorides
AGGGCAAGCCATGTGCAACAACCTCAGAGCACAGTAGGAGTGGACATGACTACATACACAGCCACAAAGTCTGGGAGTCTCTATAGGTGGCAGGACACTTAGTCTTTCTGCTTCTCTTGGAAGACAGATGAACCTAGGAGGTGGGGGGCTCCAATTCCCCAGCCACTGTCGACAGATAGGATGGCTCCACAATCTTCAAACGCCAATGCTGACATACACAGAAAGTTGCAGAGGGAACTCGCTGCAGTTCATCTTCCTGTCCTGCAGCAACAAAGCAGCTACCTGCACCAAGCGCCTACCCCTTGACCGACCAAAAAGACTGGAAGGATCTACAAGGGGTGATGGGTGTCTGTGCTCTCAGGGGCATTTTTGGAGCAAGGTTAAAAAAAACAAAGAACACCATTATGCACACAGTCCACCTGGATCAACTGAAATGAGTGAAACCTTTGAAAACTACAGTCTGTGGAGGTCCCGGTGTGCATGCCTGTCATCCCAGCACTGTGGGAAGCTGAGGCAGGGGGATTATAAACACAAGCCCTGCCTAGGAATTCAGACAGGCTTATCTCGAACGGAAACAAAGGGCCCAGTGCAACAGTCCTGAGAAGTCGGCGGAGAAAAAAAGGGAGCAGAACAGAACAAGCAGAGCCAGTTCCTACGATGGCTCCAGAGTGTTTACTTGGCTAGAAGTGGAGCTTTTCTGAGGCTACAGGTCCTCCTGGGAAAGAAAGTACCAGGCCACAGCCCCGAAGTCACAGGGGTGCTCCAGGGAGCCCATGCATCCCTGCCCTACCTGACATCAGCTGCTGGACTTCAATGGGCCACCAGCATTTCCTTCCTCTTCCCTCAGCCATGGCAAGCCACGCAACTCCCAACTCACACCCTACGTTTCTGCAAAGCGTTCTGGGGTCTGGCTCCCTTTCTCACATTCTCCTCCCTAGCTCCAAACCCAAGAGCTTACAACTCTTCCTTCTGAATCATGTAGTTTCATGACCCAACTAGACCTGCAGCTGCCTGTCCCATCTCTGGGGACTGTGAGGTCCAAGAATGCAGAAGCAGAAGGAAAGAACTAGACAAAAGTAAACCTGCTAGTCTCATGCTGCTGCATCTGCCGCGATCTGGTACAGAAGTGTTGTGCTGTCCATGGGTGCCACTTACACAGACACAGGAGGGAGCACGCTGCTGCCTGCTGCTGGCTGCCGGGTGCAGGGCGGGACTGCTGGCTCAGCCTCAGAAAAGGCAGAGCCCCAGATCTGCCTCCGCTCTGTTGTGCAGTGCAATAGGGCTGCATAATTACCCAGCAGAGCAGTTCAGAGTGGAAAGCCTCAATTGCTCCTGAGCTAATTGCAGGCCAGGGGAAGAAATGTCTACCCTGAAGCACCCAACAGCGCAGAACTGGATGACAAATCTCTGTTACTTATTTTGAAATCTATTTGGCAGAAGCTGGTTTGGTAAATGGAAAAAGAAAACTATCTTCATCTTACCCTCTGTGTATCAAGCCACCCAGAGGTCAGTTCTCTGCCTAGTCTGCTTCATCTTTCTTTCTTTTTCGGTGGGACTGGGGTTCGAACTCATGACCTTGCACTTGCCAGGCAAGCACTTATGCCATGGGGCTATCTCCCCAGCCCCTATTCTGCTTCATCAATTGCATAGTGCAGCAAGCTTTTCCTCAAGATGGGCTACCTCATCTGTATGCAGGCTGGTGGCTCTACTAGGCTTTAGAGTATCTTCTCAGCCTCTCTCTCCCTCCCCCTGCCTGAGGTCGGTGCCAGCCCCCTTGGTGCTAGACAGCAGCTCCCATGAATGCAGGAGAAGCAGCTGGGAGAAGACAGAGCGGAAGAATGAGCCCCACCAGCACCCCCAGCCGCTGGCCAGCCCTGGGCTCCTCTCCACTTGTTTCCAGAGTCTCCCAGGACGTATACCTCGGAAAGTGCTCAGACCTGAGATGCCACAATCAAACTACATCACGGTTTTCCTAGCAAGTTTAAAGCACAACACTGAAAAACCAAGTTCACACTATCAGATTGCATACCTACAGAACGTACTGCCATGGAAGGGGTGGGCATATATTCATCATTCTCTCCTGACCTTGAACCTCAAGAAAATGTTATTTCTATTTGACTTAGATGGAAACCAGTAAACAAAATAATTCTGATCTCAATGTTCTCCTGTTATTCCAAAAGAATGCAACAACAACAAAAAAGTTATCATACATCAGTCACTAGATTATAATCTACTCATTATAGAGATGTGTGTAATTTAAACTTGTATACAACCCTGGGTTAGCTTTCATTCTCTGCATTACAGATTTTTCTGGCAAACAAAAAACCTTTCATCCACATTTTCATTTCTATTAGTCTCACAGTTGTTGAAGCACAGTTTTTGTTTCTTTGTCTTTCTGAGATGGGATCTTGCTATGCAGTTCAGGCTGGCCTTGAGCTCACTTTGTAGCCCTGGCTGGTCTTAAACTTGCAGCAATTCTCTTGCCTCAGCCTTCCAAGTGCTGGGACTACAGGCGTGTGCCACCATGCCTGGCTGCATATTCTTTCTTGTTGACTCCTCAAAAAATGAAAAACTCCTTGGCATAAGTTGAAAAGGACTTTTTAACAATGCATTTTAGAATTTCATTGGGCTCTGCCACTCTTAAAACAGACACACAACAATTCTGAAACTCGTTGGGTTTGTACCTTAAATACGGAAAGCCTCTGGAACAAATGTGCTCCCAGTAGATGTACAGCACACAGTCCCCGCTCCTGTCCTCTGGACCCTTTCAGTATGTACAGCGTTCTACACACACACACACACACGCGCGTGCACATGTGCGCACTCATTCTACTTTCACAGTGGCCTTCTCTTTGCAGAACAGAGGAGCTAACCACCAACTCCAGCATGTGCCCTCCACACAGGCACACACCGATAGCACAGAGTGGTATGCACAGCCCAGGCTACCATGGACACTGCACAACCGGCTCCACAACTGCAGCGGTTCCTAGATGCCGGCAAACAGACCACAGCTGGAGCTTGGCTCATGACTTATTGCAAGCCCACAGGGGTCCAGCTGGAGCTGTGCCTTGCAGACACTGGGGTTTTGCTGGCGGATTATTCATCAGCCTTTCCTACCCTTGGGTTCAGCCTTCCAGCCATATAATATCTGAGCAACTGCAGGATGTCCTACACAGATGCACACAGGGCACCAAAACTGCCATCTCCTAGTCCCATAAACATCTCCTCTGCTGTAAGGTGTAGCAGTCAGTTCACGCTCAAATGACAGAAAGCTCCATTCCAGAAGGCTTTTGAAAGTAAACATCTAGCTTGGTGATTTCTGCAGTGGGCCCCTGAGTTCTGAGGTTAGTGTTTGATTTGGACCACATGCCAACCACAGCCGTGTCCGGAGGTAGCAGCAGAGAATTCCTCACCCAGGACTGACATGCAGTCCCCTCCACCTGAAAAACAAGGTCACCCCACATGCTTTTCAGAGATGCATGCTTCTCCTGCCCTACACTGGGTAGGAACAGACAGCGAATACCCTGTGTTTTGCCTAAGTCCCACCCTCATGGCAGAACTGTGGCTTGGGGGTCATTTCAGAATTACAGCAGACAGGGCTGGGAATACAGCTCAGTGACACGGGCACCTGCTTCGCAAGCCCAAGATCCTGAGTTTGATTCTTGGTACCAAAACCAAAAAAGAGTTACAGCAGGCATGCTGTGCTGCGATACTGTCATGCCAGAGTGACCCTGCCCACACTTGCCGCCTCTTTCCAGGGGGTTAACTGACTTCACTTCTATTGTAAAGTCTAAGTGAACTCACTAAGACCAAATTAGGAAGGTTGGCCCTGTCCTCTCCAGAGTAACAATCCTGAGCCCCAACTCCAAATCTGAGGCACTCAAGTGTCCCTTCCATCTGGACAAACTCAGATATGTTCAGCCGGACTCTGTCTTGTCCTCAGAAAGTATCTCACTGCATACAAAGCACAGTGGCCACTTTAAGAACCAAAATTGCCATGGCGATAATTCTCTGGGCAGGGCTGCCAGACACAGGGTTTCTGCTTAGAAGCGCAGGTGTAAGACAGTACCTGAAATACTGCCCGGTTGCAAGCCACTTGGGTTTTGACAAAATCAAGTCATCTGACCACAGTAAGCCCAGAACTCACCCTCCAAAGAGCAGCCCACGCCCGAGGCACCTTTACAGGGACCCCAGGCCCAAATGTCACCTACCTGAAGGTGGAACATGTCTCCTGAGCATGGACTGCAGAGGGAGGAACTTCTCTGTGCCCACTGGGGTCCCCTGATGGCCTTCGAGGTTCAATGGACGCCTCCTGTGAAGCACAGCAGCATGTGACACCAAGCCCTCAGGCTGCCTTCCTGAGACATCTGTTATTATGAAAGCCCTCAATTTGTGGGTTCGCCTGTACGCCTGTGCCTCAATGCCAGTGACGTGTTCTGCCCACTGCACAGTGTGGAGCCCCAGCCCATCTGGCTCCAACAATGCCTCTCTCAGAGAGACACATGACCTGACCTAGGACCCTGAAGACACTTCTGCTCTGGGAAGGAACCAGCTCCTGCCACAGCCTGCAAAACCACGTGACACACCCAAGCAAAAGAAATCAAAGAAAGGACAACTGGTCCAAGCCACTGCGAGAGGCCTCCCACCCCCAGCTGGTCACAAGCCACTGCGAGAGGCCTCCCACCCTAGGCCTTGTGGGAGGCTGGAGTTCCGCATTCTCAAGCAAGGAAGCACAAAATCTTTGCAGGCTGCAGGGAATGGACCACAGGCGAGGTGGATTAGTGGCAGAAACAGTCTGTTCAGGGTCCACAGCACAAGCTGGTCTAAGGCAAGCGGGCACTGTCTTTGCACAGGGTACATAACAGAAAGCCACCACGAACCCGGCAATGCGGAACACGCATGTAATCCCAGCACTCTGGAGGCTGAGGCAGGAGAGCCACAAGTTGCAGCCAGCCTGGGCATACAGTGAGTTTGAGGCTCGTCTAAAGGGTGCGAAGCCAAGCCCATCCTGAAAACCTACCACCAAAAGGGATGCATCTCCTGGTTTTGTATTAGAAAGTAAATCTGTGACTGCAGCAGGGCTCTGGGTTTTTTGAAGGAAATATGCAAATGCAGATGAAAGAGACAGAAAAGGCAGTGAGGACAGGGAAAGGGAAGAAGAGAAGGACAGCAGTACGAGACCTCAAGCCCCCAGGCTGCCTTCCTGAGACATCTGGAAGGGCAGAGGGGTTGAGAGCAAGAGAAAGATCACAGACTCTGAAATCCCGAAAGGATATACTTTCTAGAAAGCTGCAAGTTAACTGTCACCATCAAAACTGTCATGCTATAATAGTTTAACATGCTGTTTTGGTTGATGAGACATAGTCTTGCTGTGAAGTCCAGGCTGGCCTCAAACTCATGGCAATCCTCCTGCCTCAGCGTCCTGAGTGCGAGCATGACAGGTGTGTGCCACCACACCCTGCTTAATGTGTTTGAGAAGATACTTTAGGGCTGAGGAAACAGCTCAGCAGCATAACCACCTGCCTGGCAAGCTCAAGGTCCCAAGTTTGATCCAAGGACTGTGCCAGTACTGGAACCCCTGTTGCACTGTGCTGGCCCTAGAACCAGGCATGGTGGCGCATACCTATCATCCCAGAAGTCAGGAAGCTGAGGCAGGAGGATCATTGCAAGTTCAAGACCAGCCTGAGCTACGCAGTGAGCTCCAGGCCAGCCTGAACTGCACAATGAAAAACCTGTCCCAAAAGGACAAACAGAAAAAGAAAAAAATAATACTATGGGCAAATACTATGGATGTTAGCTGGCATCAGTACTGAAAAGTGGCTCAGGCTGATGATGTAGCTCAGGAGTCTAACACTTACCTAGTTCAAAGGAACGCCAAGATCTGATCCTCAGCACTAACCAAAGGTCTGAGCACTGCCTCCACTCCAGAGGACCAGATGTGGGCACGGTCCACACATCTGCAATCTCAGCTACCAAGAAGGCTGAGGCAGGAGGACTATAGGTTCAGAGCCAGCCTGGAAAATCTAGTGAGCCCCTGTCTCAAAACAAAACAAGGCTCAGGGGATGGGGATTTCTTCCCCAGGCCTGCTGCACTGGACCTGCCCACCCTGAGATGGCAACTGGGCATGGCAGCGCGCATATGTAATCCCAGCTCTTGGGACGCTGTAAACAGGCGGATCACTGAGTCCAATCTAGTAGTCAGACCCTGAACACCCTGTAGACCTTTCCCTAAAAAATACAGAAAACAAAAAAAAAAAAAAGACAATAAAGAACAAGGAAGATCCTATGTTCAATCCTTAGCACTTCAAAAAAATAAAAAAAAGTAGTTATGGAATGTTAAGCCTTGACACACCCACTTCTACTTCAGAAGAGTCAGTTGCCATGCCTTTGCCTGGCATACAGGGAGGAATGAGCTAGTTACAGGAAAAGGCAGCAAATGAAGTCAGAGATTAGGACAAGGAGGCCGAGAAGGGAAAGCGTGGGTCTGCAGGAATAAGCCTTGGAAAATCGCCACGGAAGCAGAATCTGCCTCCAGCACCAGGCACACAAAGAGAAGACATGCCAGTGATGCAGGCACTCAAGGGGCTGGTCTCCTGTAGCACCACTGGGCCGCCATGTTCTGAGTGTGCACCTAGCGCAAGGCAGCCAGGGCCATGAGCGGGCAATACCATGGCTCTTTGTGCCACGCTTACCTGCACATAGTGGTCTGTGGACGGCGACGACCTGGACCGCTCATGAACATACTTGGGCTTCTGGTGTTGATCCAGCCCTGCATCCAGAATGTCGTCCGCCGAGTGACACCGCCCAGAGCTCCTGGCTTCCAAAGGCTGCCTCTGTTCCTTCCACGAGGCTTGGTACTCTGCAAAGGTGCCAAGTCTCTGGGGCGGGTCCAACTTCCCTGAGCTTGCTGCTTTCCTGTTCCCGCTGAGGATCTCGCCAAAGGAGGTGGCGCACGACCTCCTCTGCCTGCAGGCCTCCAAGCCTTCACCTCCACGGGCAGCTGTCCTTGGCCTGTCTACCTTCTCCCCTGGGGGTCCACACACAGCTTGTCTTTGGCCTGGCCTTTGGAGAACAGGTTTGCTAGTTTCTTCAAAAAACTTCCACCTGTCAGCAAACGTGCCCACAGAGTCCTCGGGGGTCCTGGGGTGCTGGGGTGAACCACAGCCCACTGAGAGCCCCACCTCATGCATTTTCTCCGGTTCAGAGTACGACTTCAGTTTTTGCTCTGCTGTGAACCTTTTCCGGCCTCCAACGCGGGGCACATGAGATGGCCCACCTCCAGATGAGGCCGGCTTAGCCGGGCCTGCCTCCCAGAAGCGACATGCCGAGTCTGGCTCTGTGGACATCGATGGGGTGGTGCTGTGCTCCCCAGTCCTGTGTTCCAGGGACCCAGAATACTGGTCCACTGGGTTGGGCTCCAAGTCGCGTCGCTTAAAGGAGGTGGCCCTCAGGACCCGAGCCTGGGCCTCCTTGAGATGGTCTTTGTAGGTGCTGCAGAAGGAGCCTTCCAAAGTGGCTCCAGGCTGGGCCCGCCAGCTGCTGGACTCCGTGTCGGCCTCACTGCCTGAGGCCAGGGTCACCGTGCTCTTGCTTTTCTGCAGCCTGGCCCGGCGCATCAGGATCTCATTCCTCAGCGTGGTAGCGAATCGGTCACTTCTACGTGTGGGTCGGCCCACCTGTGGGTCGAATGGCGGTGGCGGCTTCTCCACAGCACCCACTTGGCCCTCCTGGGTCAGGGAGTGCAACATGGGGGTGCGCTGGCGAGAGATCCTGCTGCCTTCCCCATCTGTGCCTCTGAGGCCAGCAGCCAGTGGCCCCTGTGCAGTGTGGCTGGCCCTGGGCAGCTCATGGAATCCTGAGAAGCCACCCTCAGTGGCAGCTGTCTCTGGCAGGGGACTGGGCCCCTCCTGGCAGGCCAGGGGGCACCACGAGTTTGTGTCCATTGCCAGGAGGGATGGAGGGCACTCAGGGGCCCCGGAAGCTGTATCCCAGTGCCAACACTCCCCACGCAGTGGGGGCTGCCTGGTGGCCATGCAGGAATAATAGCTCTGGTCAGCAGCCTTGGGCCACCGGGCTCGTGGGGGTCCCATATCCGGAGAGTGTGGCACAGGCAGTCCCTGCCAGCCTCCAGAGGGCACCCCACGTGGCCACTCCCTCAGAGACAGTGGCTTTCCTGGGGAGCCCTCTTCACTGCCCTGGCGCAGGTGCTGGCCGCCATGGGGAGACTGCATGAGGTGCCCCTCCGTATTAGACAGAGAGGCCTGGGGCCTGCTCAGGGGACCAACTGCCCTGTCCCCAGAGCCCAGCCAGCCACCATCAGGGTGGCCTCCTGGTTCCTTCCCACTGCTCAGGTGTCTGGGCCTTTGCTGCCAATCAGCAGGGTCCGCCCTCCAATCTCCTCGAGGCTGCACCCGGGTTGGGGCTGCCAAGGGCTGTGCTGTGGCCATGTCTGAGAATGAAGGGCCCTGCATCTTCTCCTGGCTCTTAGTGGCAGCAAAACTATCTCTACGCAGCGGAGGTGCTGGAGGCGGCGGTGATGGAGGGGCTTTCTTCTTGTCAGGAACATGCCAAATGGGCCCAAAGCTGGACCTGCCTAAAGGGGTCAGCCTGGGTTCAGTACTGTCCTCTGGCCTAGGACTTTTACTGCTGTTCCTGGGGGCCCTAGCTGGGACGGCTATGGGCCTCTCATCCAGAGCCTGTGGGGAAGTCTCCCAGAGTCCGACCTTGTAGAGGATATTCTCCGCTGAGGAGGCCTCGGTCCTGGGAAGGGTGTGGTCCGGGGTGCCTGAGCTGGTGGAAAATGAGCCATAGGCTGAGTCGCGCTGGTGGGGGCCACCTAGGTGGTCAATGCTGCTATTGGATTTGGCCTCCGAGAGGGGTCCAGAGGGGTAGGGCTGTGAGGGGTGGTCCAGGCTGTCCATGCTGCCTAGGGAGCTGAAATGCTCCGAGGTGCGCTGTAGGTTCGTCTGCTCCCACACGCCTGACAGGTCTTGGGAGGAGGAGCTACACAAGAGAAGAGCAACAAGAATGGTTGGCAAATGCAAGGGCAGTGGATGCCAGCTGTGTGGACACAGTGGCCCTCCACAGAGGGTCAGGGCACCAAACAGCGTTAACCTCCCAGGATGAGACAGCAGAGCAGGGCCTGAGACTACCCTGGTCACCTGAACTATGAAGAGAGGAGGAAGGCACAGGGGTAAACAAGAGAGGGGATGGAAAGAGAAGGAAGAGAGAGGGAAGGAGGAAGAGACTGAGAGGAGAAAGAAGTGAGGGGAGGGGAGGGAAGAAAGGGAAAGGCAGCTGAAGAAGGAGGAAAGGGGAGGGGACAGGAGGGGGAGAGGGAAGGGAGAGGAAAGGGGGAAGGGGAGAGGAGGGAAGGAAGGGAAAGGGATAGGATGGGAGGGGAAAGGAAGAAAGGAGGGGAAGGGAGGGGAAGGCACATTGAATGCCTTCCCCGCCCCCCCCTCCCCCCACAGTGGGGATCAAACTAAGGGCCTTGAGCTTGCCAGGCAGGCGCTTATATAGCTGAGCCATCACCGGAGCCCTGAATGCCTTTTTAATAGATCTCTTTTACTGCTGGGGATTCTTTCACCCTAATGCCTGTAGCAGTGGCAGGCAATGCCTGAACTAACTTTTCTGTGGACCATGAGTCATTCAGGGCGGAGACTGGTGAGTAACAATTCATGAGCTAAAGATTTTTTTTTTCTCATCTTATTAAATGGTCAGGGAAAAAGAAACCAAAGGAATACTTCTATTCTACTGTGTAAATAGTATGAATCACAAATCTCAACTCACATACACAGGTTTACAGGAACATAACTGTGCCCATTTGTACACACATTGTCTGTCGACAGTTGCTTCTGTCCAACAATCACCTGAACAAGCGAGACATAGCCTGTCCTGCTGGGCCTGCAAAGCTGACCACACTTGCCCTGTAGCTCTTTACAGAACCAATCTGCAGATTCCTGCTTTAAGCATATGTTGCAGGCAGCAATCGGATGCAAACAATTTTAATACTGCATGCTGGGGATTAACACAGTGAACGGCAGAGCAACGCCTAGCACATACAGGGCTCTGTGTCTGCTCTCCACAGCTGCCAAGAAAACAAGAATAATTTAAAATTACAAGAAAAAAAAACCCAAAACCTGAAAGGTAACTTTAGTTTTAGCTTGTTGAGAATGTGTTTCACTATGCAGTTCAAGCAGGCCTTGAACTCACTTTGTAGCCTAAGTTGGCCCCAACTCGGAGTTTCTTCATGCCACAGCCCCCAGAGAGTTCTGACTACAGGCTTGTGGCCCCAAGGGTAACCTTGCTTTTCTAAACCCAAATTCTAGGGGCTAGGAGATAGCTCCGTGGCATACGCGCCTGCCTGGCGAGTGCAAGACCGAGAGTTCAAACCCTGGTCCTGCCCCTCACCAAAAAAAAAAAAATCTTTAAAACACACACACACACCACACACACACACACACACACACACACACACACACACACACACATATCCTGGAGAGTGGCTGGTTCCACCCTACAGGCTCAGCAGCTTGCGTACTTATCTGACTGAGAGGAGCAATGGGCTTTCTCAGGAAAGCAATGTGCAGCAGTGTCCAAGGCCACTGGGGTGACACACAGACAGGGAAAACCACATGGCAGCAACCTGGATGGGCCTAAGATATGCAATACCTGTACTTCCTTCATACCGCTTACGTACCTTAGTTTACAGTTTTGCAGCAGACCAGTGTTTAATAAGAGACAGAAATGGATTTTGAGATGAATATACTAACTTCAAACACACACACACAGACATGTGCATATACACATGTACAGATTTCTACTTGTATATACACACAGGTACACATTACAAACATACCCATATGGATACATACACAACCATACACATTTATAGTCACACACACACAAGACATACACACAAATGTACACTTACACATATGTGCAAGGGACACATACACACATCCTAAAACCACACTACCTACTGCTGTGATCCTAATGAGAGATACATGGGGATGTTTGTCACTAATACCAAGACAGGGTTGGGGAGAAGATAGAGGCACAACAGAATTGTCCAGGACATCTCACATAATATACCTCCCATCCCGTAAGTATCTCCTGCCTTCCAATCCTCTGTAAAAACCTTTGAAAGAAGGGTGGTAGCTGGGCACACTTTCTGTGAGTACCACAGAAAGTCACCAACCCAGCTCAGAACTCCTGACTGCCTGGTATCTCACACCATAGTCCCAAAGGGAAGCTACCTAGGTGATTCAGCCTGAGCCTCTCCTCCAACAACACACAGACAATGCTGGCCTGCTTGTCTTTCGTCTTGTCATGCTGTTTGTTTCCCACTGTCCACACTTTCCTGGTCAGTGAAAAATTCAGCCTTCCAGCTCTAACCACGTCTCAACGGCCTGGTCTCATCAGAAATATCAAAATCTCCCCGAAGTCAGGTGGCAGGGGAGCAAGCACCTACCTAGCATGGTATCGGCTGTGCCAGGAAGAACAGCTGCTGGCGGTAGGGAACTGAGAGACCATGGGCTCAGGGTGGCCATCGGAGAACTTGGTGGCATGCCACGAGTGAGGTCTCCAGCTCACGTCACTCCTCCTGGAAAAGAACAAGGACCAGTGAGAGTGGGGTTTCACACACTGCGCACCTGTGTGACCAAACTGGAAGCCCATCCCAGGTGTCCCAGTGAGCGGAACCCACAACGTGTCATTCAGGTACTGGCCACCATCTCTGTGGACACACATTCCCTTTAGGAACTTGAAAGGGCCAGCCAGATAAGCTTAGCAGACTAAAGCGCCTGCTTAGGCAGAGCGCAGCAGCCAAGGTTTGATCCCTGGGTGTGCCATGCTGGGGGCACCAAGATGGGATTGAGACTGGGCATGGTGGCGTGTGCCTGTAATCCCAGCACTTGTGAGGACAAAAACAGAAGGACCACTATGAATCTGATCTGTGTAGTGAGACCCTGTACTAAATGTATTAATGGCCAGGCGTGGTGGCGCACACCTGTAATCTCAGTACTTGGAAAGCTAAGGCAGGAGGATCAGTGCAAGTTCAACACCAGCCTGGGCTACAAAAGTGAGCTCAAGGCCAGCCTGAACTGCATAGTGAGACCCTGTCTCAAAAAAAACAAAAAAAACAAAAAAAAAAACTGTCAGTGACCACTCCACCCTTGTGCCAAGTGGGAGTCATTGGCTGCAAAATGTACGGCGGCACTTATTCCTTAAAATTTATTTCTACAGGGGTGCGCTGAGAGGCAACTGAGAATGGGCATGGTGGCGCACATCTGTAATCCCAGCTCTTGGGAGGCTATAAACAGTCAGGTCACTATGAGTCTGATCTAGTAGTGAGACCCTGAGCACCCTCTAGATCCTTCCCTAAAATGTAAGAAAAAAAAAATTATTCCTCTATTAATATACACAATTATTAGCAAATGTTAAGATAGATTTGTGCTAAATAAATCATCTTGGGCTCCCCACCCCCACAACATGAACAGAAGTAGAGTCTGCTGCAGTGCTGGAGGTGGAAACCGATCCTATGTAGAAGGGCAGGACCAGGCCAGAGTGCCTAAAGCACTGAAGCTAACTCAGCAGGGAAGAAAACATCCTGTCCGGTCAACTTCAGCCATTAGCCCCTAGGCAACTTTGTGTCTCCTGATACTAACCTTGCAGATGTATAAATAATGATTACATCCAGAGTCCCAGAGCCCAACTTTTGAGTCTCAGCACAACTGTGCAGGACCCTGAGCCTCCTGGGGAAGACGGGCTCCAAGTGACCTTTTCTCGACCTGTTGGCCGAGAGACACAGAGCCCAGCTGTACATCTCTCCTGATTTAGACACCTGGCACATCCTGCAGCTTTGCTGCTAGGGAGTGCTCCTCCCTCTGCGCCCTGCAGCACATGCACATCCCAACAGAACATCTTCAGCTGCCTTACAAAGCTCAGACATCTCCCCAGCAGGCCAAACCATTAGAAAACAGCAAGGAATCAGTCTCCAAAATGCAACTGAAGCTTTACAACACAAAGGGCCTGGTGACTTGCTAACAGGCACAAGTTCACTACACCACGGAAGGAAGAAATGATTCCCAAATCAAGACTGTACCTCATTGCATTTCTTAAAATCCTCGTGAGGAAGCTTCTGGCCACGTGAATTTCCTTTTCAGCAGGCTTTTTTGGTGCTATAATATCCACTGCTTCTTTCATCTTTCTTTATAGTTAGCTAATGAGAGAAACAACCTAGACTGATTGAAATGGAGGCAAATGGAAAGAGAAAGGAAGCTGAAGAAAAAAAATATCTGGCACTTGCAGCAAGGTGGTCTGCACCCCAACACCCAGATGTGTGGCATGCTAGCCTGAGCTAAAGGGGCAGCAGTGCTCGGTGGCCAGAATCAACGTTCTTCCACAAAAACTATCATCAGCAAGCACATATAAAAGCACCACCCAGGGGCCAGCAATAGAGCTCAGTGGTCTAAAGCATCTGTTTAGGCAAGCTTGGGCACCCACAAAGACCGTGGTATGATCCTCGGCACATGCTGTGCTAGCCCCACCCCCAGGGCAGACTGAGCTGTCCATAACATAAAGAAGGAAAGAAGGAAAGAAAGAAGGAAGGGAGGAAAAATAAAAATAAAAATTTAAATAAGGGGCTGCCGAGATGGTTCAGCGGTCTAAAGCACCTGCTTAGGAAAGCTTAGGCAACCGCAGGGAACACGGTTCGATTCCCAGCACCACATGTTGTGCCAGCGCCACCCCCAGGGTAGGCTGAGCCAGCCACAAAAATAAATAAAAATAAAAAAAGAAGGAAGGAAGGAAGGAAAAAAGAAAGAAAGCTAAAAAAAAAAAACCCACCACCCATAAATTTTGCTTTCATGAAGGATGTGTGATAGATTAAGAGCGGCTGGGAAATCTCTGCTACCTCTCTTTCTGCAAAGAAGGTGCTTCACATTCCTCCCCTTGACCTTGGGCTGGCTCAAGGGACCTGCCTTGAGGATGGGAGGAAGGTCATCTGAACACATTCACAGGGAGTCATTTCTCCTCTTTGTAGACCCCTGGAAGGAAGGAAGGAAGGAAGGAAGGAAGGAAGGAAGGAGGGAAGGGAGGAAGCCAGCCATTCACTACATGAGAAACACAGCCATCTGGGGTGCCATGTTGCAAGGATGCCAAGCCAGGCTTGTGGGATACACAATGGAGAACAAAGTGGGTCACACCCAGGTGTCACAGTCCTGCAGCCTCTGCTTCAGACACAGAATGGAACAAAGTACTTTCCCACGCCCCTGCAGAGGAGGCATGAAGAAACACTAAGGAACCTAGCCGTTGGCCAGGACCCCTACCCACACAGCAGCCTCCACTGGAGAAGGACAGCGTGTCCTTGACTTGATTCCTAGTTCGGCCCAGGACAGACAGGGCTAAATGCACTGGAGTGGACATGTTACGTAAGCTCCTAGACCTCTGCTGGTAGCAATTAATGAAAAAGAAAATAAGGCCACCCTGGCCATATCACACGTGCTCAATAACTACATGAAGCTGGTGGCTGCTACACCAGACTTTCAGACATGACCTTTGACATCACTGATGTCAGTCCCACTTGAGACCACCACTGGGGGGCTTCCAAGTGCAGTGCAGATTGACTGTAGGGTCAAATAACCACTGGCAGCGTATAATCCACATCAAAACTTTCGTCTCAAAACAACCAACTTGATGACCAGCCACACAGCTCAGAGGACTAAAGCTCTTGCTTAGGCAGAGCACAGGGACCAGGGTTCGGTCCCTGCCATGCCAGCCCCACCCCCAGGGCACACTGAGACTGGGCATGGTTGTGCACACCTAATCCCAGCACTTGGGAGGCTGAAAACAAGAGCATCACTATGAGTCCAATTGCAATGAGACCTTGTAGACCCTGTCCTAAATACATTAAAAAAAAAAAAAAAAAAAAAAAAACCCCAGCTTGAACACAGCATGCCTCAAGAGGCCTCCTAAAGCTCAAAGGCTCTGTGCTCTTACTTTTCCATAACTGGAAATTCCCCCTTCCCCCTCCCAACTTTTTTAGATAAAGTCTCACTATAGTCCAAGCTGGGTTGTTGTTTTTTTTTAAATGTATTTGGTACAGAGTCTCACTGCGCAGCTTGGACTTGTAGCAATCTTCCTGTTTTCAGCCCCTCCAGTGCTGGGATGACAGGTGTGTGCCACTACACCTGGTCTCTATTGGCTGGTTCATTGTGCCTGGGAGCAGGGCCAGCATGGCATGTGGTGTCAGGCATCAAACCCCAGTCCCTGCACTTGCCTAAGCAGGCCTTATTACGCTGAACTATCTCACCAGTCCTCCAGGCTGGGGTCTTGAACCAATTATATAGCCCACATTGAACTTCTGGTGCTCCACCTTGCCTCAGGCTCCTAATTGCTGGGATTACAAGCATGCTCCACCATGCCCAACTGGAAATTCCATGAATTTAGGGGTGAATTGCTCTTGATTCTCAATATAAATCTGGCTAAAAGCCCCCAACAACAGCCATGCCACTGCCTCCATATTTGACTGCCTTGAGATTTACTTTGCAATATTAACTACTCCAGTCCACTTCGCTTGATTTGTCTTGGGTAAAGTCTCTGGACATGAGCAAAATGCAGACAAATTTTCTACCAAGCCAGATCACAATTCATCTGGAGTCCAACAACCAATACAGTCCTTCTTCCCAGCAGAAACCTCCCCAGCCTGGTCTTTACAGGCAGGCTTTTTATCAGTCTGTTGGTCTCCTGAGCTCTGGCCAGAATCTTCCAAACAGAACAGCCAAAGCTGTTCCAGTGCTTCGCTTGTAGGTGACATCTCCAAGTCTTTCCTATCTCTTCCCATTAGCCATTCCCAAAAGTTCATAATCCACATGATCAGGTTTAGCCACAGCAATGACCCCACTCCCCTCATACCAAATTCTGTCTCAGTTAATTTTTACTGGTTGCTGGGACAAAATACTGGACACTCAAAATGAAGGAAAGGTTTATTTAGCTCACAGTTTGTGGAGATTTTAGTCTATACCTGGCTGGCTCCCGGGCAGAGAGAGGGCGACAGTTCATGGCAGTAGAAAACAGGGAAGAGCAAAGGAAGGCCAGCAGCGGCAGCTTCTAGCCGGCCTCCGCCTTCTCCTTACATTATAAACAAGTTTCCCTGTAAACAGGCTACCCTGGGCTGGGGGCACAGAACTACCACCATTTCCATGCCCTCCTCTTGCACAGGATGAGGATGCTTACAAACTAAGAACCCTGGCTCCCTGCTGAGTCACTTAATTAAACTTCTAAACTTCTCAAGTTGACACAATGTATTCATCAGTACAAGGGGAAAAGGAACCATGCAGAGCCACAAATTTCTCTGTGATCAATGTGATCATTACACATATCTAAAATGCCACAATAAAATGTAACTAGAGGAAAAGTAATTTCCGGGCAGAGACAGGAGTATCGAGGCACTGCAGTCACTGATGGGCAAAGAGGGGCCAGAAGAAACCCACGGCTGGTACGCTGGCACCGCTGCACAGCTCGCATCCTGGGGGACTGACTGTCTGAAGGGCAGGCAGTGCTCAGGAGAGCCCAGAGGGCACGCAAACAATCCGAGCTCTTGTGCAAAAAGATCACACACAGATTCAAGTGTCTAGGGGCCAGGGAGACAGCTGTGTGGCACAAGTGCCTGCCTGACAAGTGCAAGGTTGTGAGTTTGAACCCTGGTCCCACCCCCACCCCCCCCAAAAAAGTCCCTCTCAGGGGTATTTCCTTACGTGAACAGCCAAAAGGGTTATCTACTCCATAGGCTGCTGGGGATGGTTGCATTCACTAAAATGTGTGTACTTTTTGGGGAGGTCACATCCCCCAATTCCTCAGACATTAGGAGTATCCTTGGGAATCAAATTACAGGTCGCGCTGAAACACCTAGAGACAGAGCACTCTGGCGCCACCTAGAGCCCATACACACCCATCGCCCACCCCAACATACTTGGTATAGTCTCACTATGGAGCTCCGACTCTTGTGATCCTCCTGCTTAGCGCCTTCACCAGCCCTGGGATTATAGGTGTGCGTCACCACACCCAACTCAGTCACCAGCTCAGCATGCCTAGGGGGTGGAGCCAGCGTGGCATGTGGTACTGGGAATCGAACTCCTGACCAAGCGCTTAGTTTGCTATCTCGCTGGCCCTCACTGAGCCCTTTTGCATCAAAAAATACATATATTTTATTTATACATTTATTTATTTGGCACAGGGTTTGGCTAGGCAGCCCCAACTCATTGTGATCCCCCTGTCTCAGTCTCCCTAGCACTGGGATTACAGTTGTGCACGACCATGCCCAGTTTTAGCGTAGCATAGCATGTATGTGGTACCGGGGATCTAGCCTGGGCCCTGGCACTTTGCCAGGTAGGGGCTTAGATCACCGAACTATCCCCCCACTCCCTCTGTTACATTTGAACTCTTCTCAACACAGCTGCACTGTTCCCTCCCCAAAAAGTACACACTGGAGCCCCAAAAGTTGGGAACTGTGAACAAGAAATGCGAACACCCCAACATGCTGCTGATCACTGAGTCTGTGCCTGGCCCATGCACCATGCACTGAACAGTAAAGACTTTACTGAGGACACTCTAACAACTCAACAAAAAGTGAAAGGGAGAGCCAGCTATCCTGCCCCTCGTCCCAGCACTCTGTGAGGAACAAAGTTTCAGCCCTGCCTGGACCACCTATTGAACTGGCAAGACCTTGTAAGGCATGGGGGACTCTCACTGCTAACGCCCTGGCTGGGTTCAGTATTCATTATAGCAAAAAAATGGATGGATGCATGAATGCATGCACAGACAGACAGACAGACCATTTTCATGGTTTTCCTAAAATATTTTCTCATAAATTGAATATCAAAATTGATTTATACTTACTTCAATTTTTAAAAAATCTTTATTTGGTATAAGGTTTCATTTTGAAGCTTGGACTCGTACTGATCCTCCCGTCTCAGCCTCCCCAGCACTTAGGATTACAGGAGTGTGTCACCATATCTGGTTTTGGTGGCTGGCATGGCTTTTGGGGCCAGCATGGCATGCATTACCAGGGATCAAACCCGGATTCTTGCACTTGCCAGGTAGGTGCTTAGACCATTGAGCTATCTCCCCAGCCCTGGTGATTTCTTTTGACGTGTATAAACTTCAAAAAGATGAGATCCCAGTTGTCGGTTCTTTGAAGTATTTCCCCAGCCCCACTTATTTCAATTCTGAAAAATAATTTTATAGGGCTATTCTTTGGGTTTTGTCCTTGAAAAGAAAGGGTTCAAATCACAAATATAAAAGTAATGCTACTATGTCTTTAGAAATTAAGAATGTGTCTGGATATCAAGTATTATTTTGAGTGAGGACTGCCAGCACCGTTTCAATGAAATATTTATTACAAGAAGAAAAAAATCCATTTCCTCAAAAATGAAAAAAAATCCCATTAGTGTTGGCTCATTTTTGTAACATTTGAGGAGAAAGCAAAGATGAGCCACCTATCAAAATAAATAGCTTGGCTTTCATGCCCCTGCTTGGCAAGACAGGGTCCCGGGCGGGCAAGCCAGCCAGAGGGATGGAATAGGGCTCCTAAGAGCCACAGGAGTCCAGGCCCAGCTCCGGGCCCTGCTGGATAGCAGGATGATCTGGGCAGAGTGCTGGTCACAGAGGGTCCTCAGGGTCCAACTGAGGATCCGGAATCTTAGAGCCAGAAAGAGTGTGGAGAGGACCTGGTGTGAGGAGAGGGACTTCAGGGCCCCAGGGACCTCAGCGAAGCCCTGCACACAAAAGCTCTCCGGGTGCAAGCACACTGACACCAGGACGGAAGGATGTGCTGGGAATGTGCCTGCAGTGGAGGAGGGACACAGCCAGCTGGCCCTGGCGACCACACACGTAGTCCTCTGATTCTTTAGGCCCAGAAGACATCCTCTTTCTCCAACTTCAAGGGAGCCTGCCTCTGACCTTGTGCAGCCTTCCTTTTCCTGCCAGGGCTCCACAAGGCCTCCCACACTCACTCTGTCTTACTTAACTCCTGCCAGACCACTGCCTGTTACCATCCGCAGCTTCCACCTTCCTCAGCAGCAGATCCATTTTCCCAGGTTCTCCGTCCAGTGGCGATGGTGCTCCTAAAACTCATTGCCATCTACGGGCATGGAGAGAAAGCAGATTCCTGGGTCCAGCCCAGATGGCCTTAGCAGGCCAGCTGCATCTGCACTGGCCTGGTAACCTTTTCTACTCCATTATTCTCTTTTTCACTGATAGCTCTCATAGCCTGGGATGGCTGATAGAGCTCTGACCCTGCATCTCATGCTGGCTCAGCTTAGAAGTAGAGTTCCAGGGCCTGTGAGACAGCTCTACAGACTAAAGCACCTACTTAGGCAAGCACAAAGACTGTGGTTCAATCCCAGCACCATATACCACACCAACCGCCCCCCCATGGGCTGAACTGGCCATAGAGTCTGGGCGTGGTGGTGCACGCCTATAATCCTGGCACTGGGGAGGCTGAAAATAGGAGGATCACTATGAGTCCCAGCTGCGCAGTGAGACCTGTAGCAACCAAATATATTTAAAAACGAAGAAAAAAAAAGTGCAGCTCCACTGCCCCGTCCTCACCAAATGCTTCCCCGGCCCTGTGGCTTCCCCACTTCCCTTTTGGGATCCTAATGGGCAGAGCTCTTCCGGTCCATCAGTGGGTGCCTCCTCTGTCCAGTCAGTGGTGCACTGCACTACTGGAATGATCTTAGCCTTGGGCGGGAACATTTCTACCTATGTTACATCAGTGTAAAGAACACTCCTCACAACACTCTACAAACACTAACTGTACTGAGTATGTACTCACGAAGAAAAGTGGGTACCGCAACACAGTGACCTGGTGGGGCAGGTTCTGGGGCAGCACATGCTCTTCCTGGGCAGTGGTACAGATAAATGCCAGGCCTGAATGGTGACATCATGCCTGATACAATCAACAGTCCTGTGTGAACCTTCCTGCCTTTATATACAGAGGGAATTAAAGCAAGGCAGGAATTCCCAGATGACCTCAGAAGCTGAAACTGATAGGACACATCAAAGTGGCGGCTCCCACACCAGCACTGGTACTCACACAGGATGAAAGCCCAGAGTACCTCTCCGCCCGCTGGCTCCCCATCTGACATCTGGCCAGGGCCGACTAGCTGGGCCTCCGGTCTCAGCCTCCAAGCCCTCAGGGACCGGGCAGCACAACTCCTCAAGGGGAGGTCATACAATGAACATACACAGGACCGGAATGGGAGCTGACTCAAATGACTCGTTTCTTCCTTTGACTCTTATCGTGTTATTCGATAAACCAATCTAAGTTAGAAGGAAAAGAAAAAGGCTCCCTCTCCCAATGCACACAACACCTACGCTTAACAACACAGCCCCCAACCTTCAAGAACATCACACAAGGTGATGGGCCTGTTTTTTGCTTTCATCTTTGCTGGTATTGAGGATGGCATCCAGGGCATCCCACTCACTGCACTACATCTCCAGTGTGGAGCTACATAATCAACCCTTTTTTACGTCGCCTGCCTGCCTGCCTGTCCGTCTGTCTATTTAGCAGTACAGGGCTTTGACCCCCAAGGCCTTCACACTGAACTCCATCCGCAGGCTTTACTTTTTTTTTTTTTTTTTAAATAACATTGCACAGGTTGAGCTCAAACTTGTGATCCTTCTGCCTCAGTCTCCCAGAACGCTGGGATAACAGGCATGTACCACCACACATAGTATGTTTTTTGTTTTGTTTTGTTTTCAAGCTTATGGTCTCATTAAGTCACCCAGACTGGGCTTCAAATCATGATCCTCCTGCCTGCCTCATCCTTCCAAGCAACTGAGATGACTAGGACATGACACTACAGCTGGTTCACTCCAGGCTTAACAAAGGTGTCAACACAAATGGCTGGTTACTGCAAAACTAAATGTATTGAAAGGCAAAACATGAGCATTTGGGAGGATCAGGTAGGAGGACTGGTGAGAGTTTGAGACCAGCCTGAACTGCATATCGAGACCCTGTCTCAAAAAGACAGGGAAAAAAAAAAAAAGCAAAGTATGTAGCTCTGGACTATAGATGTAGCTAAGTATGTGGAAGTCCTGGTTCTAATCCTAGTACCGGCAAAGACAAAAGCAAGAACAGATCCACTGAGTCATATGAAACAGTGTATGGTATTCTTAAAGGTTGGGGCACATGTGGGCTTTTGGTTTTATTTTGTGTCTTTTTGAGACGGTCTCACTATGGAGTTCAAGCTGGCCTTGAACCACTCTGCAGCCCAGGCTGATCTCAAGCTCCCTCAGCCTCCTGAGTGTGCCAGGATCACAGGTGTGCACCACCATGCCCAGCAATGTGTTGTTGAGTGCAGTAAAGATACTCAAATGTGCAGCCACTAACTAGCTAATTAGAAACAGCCCAAAGGGTTAGCGCAGCACTAATGAGTCTTATGTACGAAAGCACACAGGAGGTTTTTGCTGACATGTTGAATCAATCTGCCAGTACTATCCAAGTGGGACAAGAGGGAGGTCCGAAAAAGGCAACCAGAGACTACAGGTTGCTGCCAGCTAAGTGTCATGTATAGCTGTGATTTGGCACTGTGGTAGAGCACTTGCCTCTCCTGCATAAAGCCTCAGTTCTACCCCTACCACTATCCAAATACACAGACAGATTGATGGACTAGACAGACAGACAGACAGACAAGCTATACATATAAAGAGATCCACATGCTTCCCCCACAAAGAGGTCTATCTTTGAAACAAATGTGAAGAGGCAGGAGTGAGATCCCAACATATCTGTTTACCTTATTCCTTCTGGAAGTCTCCCCAAAACACAAAGCCCTGCATTTTCACTCAATTTGCCCTCAATTTTGCTCTTGGGGGTTGTGGCTACTCTTAGCATCCTCACATTACGAGCTACTGAGTTAAGATATTTCTTTAGCCTATAAAAAGGAACAAGAGCCTACCAAATAGCTCAGCAGATTAAAGCCCCCGCAAACACATGTAGCAGCCAGGTCGATCCCTGGGCCTGCTGTACTGGCCCCGCACCCCAGGGCATGCTGAGACAACAATTGAGACTGGGCATGGTGGCACCCGCCTGTAATCCCAGCTCTTGGGAAGCTGTAAACAAGTGCATCACTACGAGTCTGATTTAGTAGTAAGACCCTGAATACCCTGTAGACCATTCCCTAAAATAAAAAAATAAAAATAAAAAAAGGAACAAACAAAAGAGGTATACAGCAGATAAAGTTTAGGAAAAAATAACCTAAGAAAACGTCACAATCACAATATGGCAAAGACACATTGGGCCATGAGGAGGAAAAGAAATAAAACTCCATTATAAAATCAGAAAAGAAAGCAGGGCCTGGTGACGCATGCCTGTCACCCCAGCACTCAGGAAACTGAGGCAGGAAAATCGTGAGTTTGAGTCCAGCCTGGGCTACAAAGTGAGCTCAAGCAAAAAACAACACAAAACAAAATAAAAAACTAAGAAAAGGGCCGGGGAGATAGCTCAGTGGAATAAGTGCTTGCCTGACAAGCGCAGGGTCCTAAGTTCAATCCCTGGTACCACAAAATACAAAAAATAAAAAACAAACAAACAAAAAAAAGTGAGCTCAAGGCCAGCCTGAAGTGTATAGAGAAAGCCTGTCTCAAAAAGACAAATAAATAAAGTAAATATAAAATTTTAAAAAAGAGTTAGATATGGTGTCACACATCTGTAATCTCAGTACTCTGGGAAGCTAAGACAAAAGATTACAAGTTTGGGGCCGGGGAGATAGCTTAGTAGAATAAGCTCTTGCCTGGCAAGTGCAGAGTCCTGAGTTCAGCACCTGGTACTGCAAAAAAAAAAAAAAAAAAGAAAATCACAAGTTTGAATGCCTGTAAGTCCCAGCACTTGGGAGGCTGAGGCAGGGGGATAAGTGGGAGTTCGAGACCAGCCTGGGCTACATAGCAAGACCCTGTCTCAAAAAGAAAAAAGAAAAAAAAAAAAAGTTTGAGGCCAACTAGGGCCACTTAGCAACTCAGTCCCTATCTCAAAAATATGATGCAAAGGACTAGGGGATATAGCTCAGTGTGAAGGGTTAGACCCCTAGAGAGAAAAGAGGAATGTCCACAAAACTATCAGCAAAGAATTCCTCCAGCACTTGGGAGGCTGATGCAGGAGGATCAGTGCGAGTTCAAAACCAGCCTGGCCTACAAAAGTGAGCTCAAGGTCAGTCTGAACTGCATAGTGCAACCCTGTCTCAAAAAGACCAAAAAAAAAAAAAAAAAAGAAAGGAAAGAAAAAAGTTCCTGGGGGCTGGCAAGATGGTTCGGTAGTCTAAAGCGCCTGCTTAGGAAAGCTCAGACAACTGCAGGGACTGTGGTTCGATCCCCAGCACCACATGCCCACATGCTGCGCCAGCCCCACCACCAGGGCAGGCTGAGCCAGCCATAAAATAAAGAAAAAAAGAAATAAACAAACAAACAAGCAAACAAATTAAAAAGAAAAGAAAAGAATTCCTCTAAATACAAAGAAGGTGCCCTGCCACTATAGATCATCCTGAGTATAACACCAGTTTAGTGCCATCCTAAGTAAGGAACATTTCTGCAACAGAAACCTTTTATTTTTAATCCACACTCTTTTATAATCCTTTGCACACTCGGGAGAACTGGCAGGGGACAGCGCACATGCCCAGTCACTCTGGTAAGCCGTCAGTCCACTCACACATGGGACTGTACATATATGCTAAGCGGCTTACGAGAATTTCCCCATGCTGCATTAGTTACCTCCCCAGTAAGGACAGGAGGAGCAGAGGTGGCCCTCTGTCCGCCAAGGCATCAGGCCAGCGAAGGCCCTCCACATCCCAGCTTTGAGAAGCGTGGGGGCCAGGGAGGTTTCCTTCAACAGCGGTGCATGTCTCTTTCTAGCAAATGCCAGCGCTGGACAGCAACAGTGACCCGCTTGCCCTCTTTTCCAACTCCTCGCCTGCCTTGAACCAAGCGTTAAGTCAGGTAGGCGGGAGCTAGGCCAGACCAGGCAGCTCTAGGAGAGGCGACATGTACCCAGCCACCTGTTTCAGGCTCATCTGGGCCTAGTGGGAGCTCACTGTCAGACCAGCCAGTCACCTCCTCCAGGAAAGCCCAGGGCTTGCTCCCGCCATCGTGGCGTCCTGGGTCTCAAGGGATGGCATTCGGGAAGCCTCAGCAAGACTCCTCCCTCTTGAACAACAGCACCCTGGCAGATAAGAGCTAGTGCCAGACAACTATTCTCCAGCAACGAGGATGGCGTCAGAGCCACTGCTTCTGGAGACAAAAAAAGAACAAGAGCCTAGCTTTTCTGTACTGCTGGTACAGAGCACACCAAAATCTTTCTTAAACTTCACGGTTAAAGCTGGGATTACTATCTCAAGTCCACCAATCTCAAAATGAACTTAATCCAGAGTGGGAACCCAATTACATGGTACTCACAGTTCTTTAAAAGCAATAAATATAAACATGTGAAACACTCTCTAATACATGAGAAGCCATCTTTGTTTCCAAAGTAAATTGCATAAACATCACTTGCGTCCCTTGCTTATCCATACGTATATGCATTTCATAAAGGTTTAATTATTTGTTTTTTTACAATGAATAAAAGAAATAATAAACTTTTTACACTTTGCACCATTGTTAAGATACAACATGAGGGCTGGTCAAATAGCTCAGTGGATTAAAGTGCCTGCAAACAGGCGCAGGGGCGGGGGGTTGATCCCCAATTCCTGCCATGCGGGCCAGGCTCCTGTGGTGTTCTGAGACAATTGAGACTGGGTGTGGTGTAGTCCCAGCTCTTGGGAGGCTGTAAACAGGCGGGTCACTACGAGTTCGATCTAGTAGTGAGACCCTGAACACCCTGTAGACCCTTCCCAAAATACAAAAGAAAAAAAAAAAAGAAAAGAAAAATCTCACATTAAATATGTCTGATTCAATTACTAAAGCCACACACTAAACCTAAATGAAAGTAATTTACCCCCAAATAAAACAATTCTTTATGGTTTTTTTCCTTCAGATTTTCCTCATAAGACAATACTCAGTATCTTCTGTTTTACCCAAACACAAAGGACCTTAGCCCAGAGCTCCTACAGTAGAAATAGCCCCTTCCAACTGCGACAGAGACCACCCTCTAGAGCACAGTTAGCCCACATCCCAGCAGCCTCACTAGAAGCACACCTTCACAGGACCACTGGGCCCCAAGAAAAGCTCTGGAAGGGAGGAGTGGAGCGGGAGAAGAAGGGCAGGAGAAGGGGCAGGGGAACAGGAAGGCACCTATTAACTCTGCGGCCAGCCCCTTCCTTACTTTCTACAGCACTGCGCATAGCAGCCATCCGCCACTGCTGCCAGAACATCTGTGCTAATCAAGTGTTAGGGCCCCAGGGCCACCTGCTCTGGGCCAGCTCCAAGAAGCCAGGAGAGGAGGGGAGCACAACAGGAGACCATTTTTGAGGCCCACCTCATCACAGCCTCAAGACATCCCAGAAGGGATGCCCATGGCAGGAATCTTGTTCTGGCCAAGTACCAGTAGGGTCCCCCATCTGCACACTCCTTCCTTTAACTGCCTCATGGCTGGACCGGGACTGTCTAACCCTTACAGCCTCCCTCATAAAACTGGCCACTGGCATTAATCTGCTCCTGAACACAAGCTTAGAGGATATAATTAGAGTCGCAAAACGATTTAAGTGGGCCACAAGGAGGCAGGAAACCGCAAGTAGGAACCTTCTTTATGATCCGGCTCTGACCGAAGCCCCTACAACCTACGGCAGGGTCACAAAGGAAACTTCTCAGCATGTGTTTGAGGCCCAAGTGGCAGGTGCCCTCTCCATTGTGGAGAAAACCACTGTTAGAATACACATGTGGAAGAAAAGATCCCCAGGGTAATTATAAGCTTCACAAAGTAATTGATGGTGTGATACTTAAAAGAAGTCGTTGCCAAGGCGCGTGAAAATCTAGGTACTTTTTAGGAGCTCAGTTTACAGTAACGTACCTGTGAATTAAGAAAACCTTAGAAGATGTTGTCTACAGCTACCAGAGACAGCCACAACCTCTAGCAACAGCCAACCCAGGTGCTCGTAATTACTCCTCTGCAGTCCTCCCAAGAGCAAGGGAGTAAAAGCTAGTAAGTTAATGCACCATTCAGTTTTGGCTTCAGTCTTAAGTCTGTAAGTAACCAGTCATCACAGCCACCCAGCAAAATAACCTGTGGGCCCCTGAAAACGCCAGAGCCCAGACCATTCCAGGCCCAGCTGCACTATCTCAAGGGGTCTGGATATACAGCGGCAAAGCACATAAGGCAACTGTAGACAACTGCAGACACACAACTGTAGACACACAAGACAAACACACGGTAAAAGGCCACCCTTTGCCCTGGACTCTCTCAGAAAGGTGCACTTCTTTGGCTAAGCAGAGATTAACAAGAGAGCAGCTCAGCTCGGAAGCGTATGGACCCTCCATGTTCAGTGCTCAGCCACTAATGGATCCATCTGGTCATGCTTTTAAGTAAGCCAATCATTGATATTGATATGGGTTGCTCGTAGCCCAGGCTACCAGTTATTTACAAAATGCATTTAAAAAAATTTTCCTCAGCATAGGGATTACAGGTGGGCACGAGAGCCACCACCAGCAGGGTGCACTGGGGGTTCTGGAGACTAGCACAGCATATGGTACTGGGGATCAAACCTGGGTCCCTGCACTTCCCAGGCAGGAGCTTAGACCACAAAAACCTCCTCAGCCCTACAGAATGCAGTCTTATAAAGCACTCACTTTCGCTGTGGTGCCAGGGATGGAAGCAGGGCCCCTGGCATGTCAGTCACACAAGGTACCACTGGGCTGCGGCTGCAGCACCACTGCATTACGTGCAAGACCACCCTCCATGCTGCGGCTCTGCAAACAAGGTTAATGAAGGCCAACTGATCCAGCAGGACAGAGGACAGACTCAGTGGGGATGGCGAAGGAGGCTGGTGGAAAGATCAAAACTAGGCAGAGAAGAATACTTGCCCAGGGTTGAAAAATAATTTTTACAGCACTCATCGGTGCTTTTATAATAAGGAAGAACTTTGTTTTACAAGTACTACTTATGTACATTTTTTATCATTTACAGCACTCATTCACCGTGACAGCCACGAATACTAGAATTAATGGATTTATTAACTTGGAAATGTCCTGCAGTTCACTAAACAAGACATGTGTCAGACTAGTTTCTGTTCTAATCAACAAAGATAATAGATCTATTATTGAAAATGAACAAAATAATTTTGAAACATTTGAAAATCTCAGTATGTTATTATAAGTGTGTTTGAAACTTTTTGAATTCACTGCTCAGTTTTTGCATTTTGCTATATATTACTTGAACTATTAGAAATTCTACTACAGGGCAGGTGAGATGGCTCAGCAGTCTAAAGCACCTGCCTAGGAAAGTTTGGGCAACTTCAGGGACCTCAGTTCGATCCCTGGCACCACATGCTATGCCAGCCCCACCGCCAGAGCAGGCTGAGCTGACCATAACACAAATAAATAAATAAGGCTGAAAAAAATAAAATAAAATAAAAATTCTACTACATAATCTCAGCATCTCCATTTAAAGATCATATAAAACTGGTCATACAAAATGCAAGGGCTGGCCAGATAGCTAAAGGACTGGCCAGATAGTTCAGCGGATTAAAACACCTGCTTAGGCAGAGTGCAGCGACTGGGGTTCAATCTGCTGTGTGCCTTGGCAGCCCCACCACCTGGGGTACCCTGAGACAGAGACTGAAACTAGGCGTGGTGACGCGCGCCTGTAATCTCTGTGCTTGGGAGGCTAAAACAGGAGGATCACTATGAATCCATCTATGTAATGAGACCCTATAGACCTGTTCGAAATGCACAAAAAAATGCAAAAAGCGTTCTTTGTAAAGCCTGAGTCAACCCTTCATTCAGGACAAAGGCTGAATCTCTCTTCCCTGGAGAGTTTTAAAGACCCCAGCCAGCAAGTGTCACGTGGCTTCCCCTCTTCTCAGATGGTCTGAACAGGTTCCAGGTTGTCTGTGTCCATCTTTAAATATGCACTTCTAGTTCCTTTGTTTTTTAAAAAAATCATATATAGCTATGAAGTAGAGCACTTGCCTAGCATAGATTCATCTCCAGTACAAAAGAAAAAAAACATACATTACACTTATTTTTTTTTTTCATGCATTTATGTGGTACAGGTTCTCACTATGCAGTTTGGACCCACAGTGATCCTCCTGTGTGAGCCTCCCCAGCACTGGATTATAGGCATACACCACCACTCCCAGTTTCAGGGTCAGCACAGCGCACCTGGGCTTCTGGGTCCAGTGCAGCATGTGGTACCAGGGACCAAACTCATGTCCTTTTGCTTGCCAAACAGGCGCTTCTGCTGCCGAGCTCTCTCTCCAACCACACGAGATGAGGGTCGGCTTCACTTGCAATTGCAGAAATGGAAATGTAAACAATAAAATCATTTTTCATTTCTCACAGTGAGAAAAACCAACTGACAGGAAGAGTGATGCAGACGACACTGGGCACATTCGGGGTGGTATGGTATAGGCAGGAGGAGGGGTGATGCAGACTACATTGGGCACATTCGGGATGGTACGGTATAGGCAGGAGGAGAGGTTATACAGACAGCAAGTGGCCAGCACAAAGTGGAGATGTCTATTAATGTTCACACGGAGCACACCTGCCATGGGACGCTGGGTGCTCAGTGCATTAACCATGCAGGTGTCTCCCCACAAGAGCTGGGGCAGAAGCTGTTACAGTTTGTGTCTGGTTATCCCCCAAAACCTCATGCAGTCACTGGGGCAGACTTTTAGAGGTTGTGATTAATTCACAATCCAGAGCTGGGATTATGGGTGTGAGTGCTACACCCCCCTGGAGCAGATAGCCTGAAGCAGTATAAAGAAAGGAGAAAGGCTTGCTAGCTGCTATTATCCCTGCTGCCCTCCCTTTTGCTTCTGCTATCTTCCACCGCCATGAACTGCTACCCTCTGCCATGTGCCACTTTGCCTCGGAGCCAGCTGAGTATGGACCTGAAACCTCCAAACTGTGAGCTAAATAAACTTTCCTTCCTTAATCCTGGGAGTCCAGGGGCCGGCCAGATAGCTCAGCAGATTAAAGAGCCTGCTGAGGCAGACACAGGGGTCAGAGATTCGATCCCAGGCCTGCCGTGTTGGCCCCAGGGATACACTGAGATGGGCATGGTGGCATGAACCTGTAATCCCAACACTTGGGAAGCTGCAAACAGGAGAATCACTGTAAGTCCAATCTGTGTAGTGAGGCTCTATAGATCCTGTAGACCCTGCATTAAATTCAGGTAAAAAAAGGGAGTCGGGTATTTGGTCCTAGTAACTAGAGAAAAATAACCAAGATAGGAGCCAAGCAGCACGACTTCTCATCACCATTAGTTAATCAGTCTGACTGAATCCCGTGGGGACAAACAGACAACACTGAGGAATCTTTATACAGGTGCCACCACAGTTCAGCGACAGGTCTTCTTATAGCCCATCTTCCCCAACGGGCTCAGAAACTGCCACTACTTTGACATTTTAGTTCTTGAGTTGCAAAGTCTTATTAAAACAATTTTTAAGAATAGCATATTCTCATTATTCTGTAATCCTAGCACTTGGGAAGGCTGAGGCAGGAGGATTGTGATTTTGAGGCCAGCTTGGACTACAGGGCAAGATCCTGTGTCTAAAGAAAAGATGCTCCACTTAGAAAAGAGGCTGACAAGCTAATGTGGCACACCCAGCACTTGGGAGGCTGAGGGTGGAGGATCAGTGTGAGTTCAAGACCAGCCTGGGCTATAAAAGTGAGCTCAAAGCCAGTCTGAACTGCATGTGAGACTGTCTCAAAAAAGACAAAAAAAAAGAACATCCTTTCTTCATTTCTGAGCCTCCTCCCTTGGTTCTTGGCACTAGGAGTACCTGAGAGCTGATATTTAAATAGACAAGGCAGGCCCCTTCCTCTCCTTCTCTAGTGCAAAACCCGAAACACAGCAGCTGTCACTCCTCTGAACAAAGGCAGGTCACCTCACAACGTTATTCATGTAATGCCAAAGACACAAGTATTAAAACTCACTTTGTAAATGAAAATCTCACACAACGATGACAGAATAAAGAATGCTTTTCTCTTTGTCCATCTGCATGTAGTTCACTAGGTAACCCGGGTTGGCCTAGAACTCAGTGATCTTCCTGCCTCTGTCTCCTGAGTGCCAAGATGACAGATGTGTACAACCACATCCAGCTGGAACCTTTTCCATTTTTAATGCTGGGTTCTTCCCAAGGAATAGTCAGCCTTCTGTGTCCAACAGTTCTGCATCCAGAAACAACCTCAGAATGAAAGTATTTAGGGTAAAATGCATCTATACTGAGCCTGTACTGACTTTTTTCTTATGACCATTTCCTGAGAAACACAGTGTAACTGCTGATAAGGTGTGCAAGGTATTATGAGTCACCCAGAGATGATTCACAGCATAAGCAAAGATGCGCACAGGTTACATGCAAATACAATGCCATTTTATAGACAGGGCTTGAGCAGCCTCAGATTTGATACTGATGGGGCCCTGGAACCAATCCTTAAAAGATATTGAGATGGATATAAATCTAAGTGCTTGCATATACACAAATGCTCATATAATTTCAACCCTCATCAAGATCTAGACAGTGGGGCCAGTGAGATAGCTCAAGAGAGTAAGTGTCTGCTTAGGCACACGCAGAGACTCGGGTTCGATCCCTGGTATCACATGCCCAATGGCCTGGCCCCCCCAAGGCATTGAGCTGGCAACCAAAACCCAGCGTGGTGGTGCATGTCTCTAATCCCACACTGGAGAGGCTGAAAATAGGAGGATCACTATGAGTCTGAGCTGCATAATAAGACCCTATACCAAATACATAAAACAAAAACAAAAACAAAAAGATCTTGACAGAGCCAGTTAATGGTGGCGCACACCTGCAATCCCAGCACTTGGGAAGCTGAAGCAGGAGGATTGATGTGAGTTTGAGACCAGCCTGGGCTACAAAAGTGAGCTCAAGGCGAGCCTGAACTGCATAATGAGACCCTGTCTCAACAAGACCAAAAAAAAAAAAAAAAAAAGATTTTGACAGTGATATAGGTGACATTCCCCTAGCATCCCATTTGAATGTTCTGCTCACTGCTGCCTGCCTTGGTCAACACAGGGCAGACACAGAGCTTACCTTTTGACCACCAGCTTCAAGGTCTTATGGGACCCTTTCACCAGGCAAATTGCTTCTTGTCTAAATCCTGAGAGGCCAACGTCATTGATGCCCACGATCTCGTCTCCAGCCAGTAACTTGTCCACAGCCGCGGCTTTACTTCCTTCCTCAACCTGTAACAGAGAAGTGAGTTCCATGGGTGTCCAGCAGCAGCAACAAGCGGTTCCTGAGTCTGCCAGGTCTCTGATGCAGGCAGTTGGGAACACAACAGAGCACACATGGCTCCCAGATCCTGAGTCAACGATCTTTGAGCTGGCTACGGGCTCAGTCAAAGGCCAAAGGACCTGGGGTCCCAGGAAGCTTGGAGTCAACAGGGTCCTGGAGGCTGGTGGCATTCCAGAGGGAGGCTGTGGGTGGGGTGCATCTCTGCCTCCATTGCCACCCTGTCTACCGTCCAAGAACAGAGATGTTCTTTTCCTCATGAGGCAAGTGGAAAGCTCAGAATCCAACCAAAAACAAGGGATCCAAAAATACCAATCCATCTCCTGCATTTCTGTACCACTTTTTACTATGTGCTAATTATTTCTCATACATCAATTCTGTCTGCCTAGATTATTATCGTGTTTTATGGAGATGGAACTCAGATACTTTACAATGATTCATACAAGCAGATACAACTGTGTAGCTTTTCGTCTAAGCACAGAATGGCACAATTATTGCCATACTCCCATTTTACATTCTCCCAATCCCAAAAGAAACCTCGGGCTCACCAGCAGTCACTTTCCAATCCTTCCAGTCCCTGGAAATCGCTGATGTACTTTCTGTGTCTAGATTCCAGAGATTTGCCTATCTGCGATGTAGAACCTTACAACATTTGGCCTTTCGCATCTGGTTTCTTTCATTTATCATAATTCTCTCAGAATTCCCGTATGTCATGATATGAGTCTGCAGTTCACTTCTTTGATGGCTGGATAATATTGCATGTCACAAGTAGACCACATTGTTTACCATGTGTGCTTTGGCAGACACTCATGTATCTCTACATTTGGGTATGATGACAATGCTGCTACAAACACTGGTACCTATGTTTTTGTGTGGACGTGCGTTCACTTCTGTTGGGTATATATACCTAGAAGACAAACCTCTGTGTCCTATGGTAACTGCAACCATTTGAAAAATTGGGGCTGGGGAGATAGCTCCGTGTCACAAGTTTCTGCCTGGCAAGTGCAAGGTTGTGAGTTTGATCCTTGGTCCCGCAAAAAAAATAAAAACTAAAAAACATCAGACTATTCTGCAAAGCAATTACACCATTTTTATATTCCCACCACAGAAGTTTCCAATTCCTCCACATCTTGGCTAACACTGTTATCACAGTCCCGTGCTATACCCATGGTGTGTGTTATGATATTAAGCTATGACTCAAAGCTCAACGCCGTGTGTTCTGCATGCCTTAAGTGATCCCCTGAAACTCTAAGTGTCAGGCTACAGGCGGGGCTCACTGATGGAGGACTTGGCTAGCACGTACAAGGCCCAGATTCCACCCAATATAGCAACAAAACAGACAAAACACAACAACAACAACACTTGAATGCCATTCCAGAGGGAGGCTGTGGGTGCATCTGCCTCCATCGCCATCCTGTCTCCTGTCCAAGAACAGAGATGTTCTCTTCTTCATGAGGCAAGCGGAAAGCTCAGAATCCAACTGAAGACACTTTATAAGTTTCATTCTGGGAAAATCTGACCTTTCAATTCTTAGCCAGTTTTTCCTATACAGCAATAATACAACTCAGTGGCAAAATTAACCCCAGTTAAGGCATCTATTTTCTGTACAAGGAGTTGGTAAACTACGGCAAGCGAGACAAATCCAGCCAGTGGCCTCCTAGTTGCTACTGTTTTCCTAGAATATATCCACAGCCATTCATTTCTTACTGGTACAGCACAGCAATAAGTCTTTGACCCACAAGGTCAAAAATATTTACTACTTGGGTTGTTCCAAAAAAGGTTGGTCAGCTCCGATTTACCGCCCCCAAAAAGCTTTACAGAGCATAACGAAACCCCAGTGGGAGGTGGCGGGAGGCTCCTTGTGAGCCACCTGTGCAGCCTCACAGTTCCCCACTCCTCTGCTTTATGCCAGGTTAACCTGAGGGTGCCTTCTCCAAAAGCCATTGCAAAGCCTCATGAAACAGCTTACAAAGCTGTTGATTTTTAAAGTCATCACCTAGAACCCAATTCTTACATTAAAAAGAGTCAACACCACAAAAATTAAAAGATGACTCCCAATGAAAGTATGAAATTATTCCTTTGGTCAGCAATGGGTCTCAAAAGTCAAGACATGCTGGGCATAGTGGCACATGGCGACAATCCCCACACTCAGGAAGCTGAGGGCAGAAGGACCCTGGAGTTCAGTGACTTAGCAAGACCTAACGTCAAAAAAAAAGGAGGGGGGAAGGAAAGTGAAAAAGGGGGAAGGGGAAAGAGAAGAGGCGAGGGGACAGGATAGAGGCCCAGAGGCCTCAAGTGGATGGCCCAAGGGCGGCTGGCTGTCCTGATGGACCCAAAGCAAAGTGACCTACAGGTGGGACGTCCAGCAGCAGAAAGTAGTTAAAGCCTGGTGCTGGAGTTGAAGAGACAAAGGCAGGCTTCCTATGCAGAAACTAGGATGCAGAAGATAAATAGGTACCCAGAATGAACCCTGAGTCTGCAACATGGTGGAAGATGGCCTAGCCCAGGAGACAGAAGAGAGCCCCAAAATTTATTGCAACCCAGTGTAGGGAGTGAAGGAGCAGAGAAAGCTGGCTTCAGCCAGGACCTCCTGAATCCCAGCTGGTGTCACTCAGGTCACCAGGGAAGCCAGCAATGGCATCCAGAGCCCTGGCCAGCAATCCAGTAGATGTCCAAGACCATGGCAGGTGGGCAGAGAAACACAAGTTTTACTTTGGCCTCTAAATGACTATGCATTCCAGGTGGAAAGCACCCATATGCTGTTCAACACTTGGTGGTACACCCATAAAAGAGTATCATTCAGCTATCTAGTAGGGCGCTCAATAGCAGAGCACCTGGCTAAGCACGCACAAGGTGGCATGCATGAGGCCTGTGTTCCAAGCTCAGTACCCTCTGCAAGGATACTGTCACATGCTATGACACGGTGAACTCTGACACATTAAAGCCAGAGATGTGAAGGTGCAGTCATCTCACCTGCAGTACTCAAGAGTGGTCAAAACCATAGAACAGAAGGGACGCTGACAGAGGCTGATGCAAGAGGGATGCGCAGTGTTTAGTAGGTACAGTTTCGGTTTGGGAGGACGCCAACTCCCACAAATGGGTCGTGGTAATGTTTGTACAACACGTGAATGTATTTAAGGTCACTGAGTTAGCTATACACTCAAAAATGGTCAAAGCAGAGCCATTCTCATCTCTGCCGGTCAGTTTTAAGTTATGTGTACATGTCTCACACTAACATTACTCAGTATCTAAAACCATATACCCTTGTCTCTGACAGATTTGAATTCAAGTATTTTAGGAAACTCTTCAGGCAAAACCCTGATGACTGCCCTGTTGGCATAAATTTATGTACTCAAGCAAGCAATAAAGTCATGATTTAACTTTAAAAAAAAAAAAAAGCAAAACTCTGATGACTAATGACTGGTAGCATCTTCTGACAGTTTATGAAGCAGCACTTTCTCACGGGGACAAATTACCGGTGTGTGACTCCAGCTACCACGGAGGGTATTTCAGACTCACTCTCACCAACAACACTTGGCTAACAAGTCCTGTGAGTCTCTGCCCTGGGACGGAGCCTTCACTGGGAAGGGGGATTGTGTGTTAGTGCTCCTTGCCACGACAGACAACAGACATTCCTAAGGAAGACCGCATTCCTCCCGAACACAGTTTGCCTCCCTTAAATGCACCTCCCACACTTACCGGGAAAACTGTGTTCTGCTTTGAGAGATAAGCTAGTGTTTGTTTTCCACTGGCTTTCCTGGGAGCCAACAAAAAATATTTCTGGGATATTTATGTGCTCATGAGAGAAAAGGACAGGCTTTGAAAACTTATATTCTACACTTTTAATGCATTTAACTTCTCAAGTGGAGATGAATTGCGTAGGTTTGGGCTTCATGAAGAAGCCTGCAGCCAACACTAGTTTCCACAGGACAGTGACTGAGCAGCGCTGTTCCTCCAGTGCACTGGGCCTTACAGGGTTACAAGGTGATATTAACTTTACTAAGGTTGCATATTTGCAATGTAAATGACTGGTGAACGTTACAGCCGGGCATGGAGCAGTTCTGTCCTACTGTAGTGGGCAAGATCCAATAAGGAATGAAATGTCCTACAATGTACAGGACTCCTTGCTGTTCTTCTGGGAAGGTTTCTCTGTACACAGCAGGGGAGGGGGACCCCAAACAGTGCAGGAAGCATGCAAATGCAGTCTTGGGCACTGGGAGTGGAACAGCAATGAGATGAGCAAGCTTTCCTGCCCCTATGTCTCCGCAGTTTTGCGACAGGGAAATTAGAATCTGCAATAACACATGGCAGGGAACCATGGAAACCAAGGACTCCCAAGGTGGCAGAGCACAGCGGAGCAATACAGCCCTGGTGCCAGAGACTTCCAAGTTAGGGGAACTAGAAAATCACAGGGACCAGAGATCCAAAAGGAAAGAGGAAGAGCAACTTTGTTTAGTCAGTCCATTGCTCTATTTTAAGATCCATGAATCACACTGGCAATTATCAGTTCTGACCACCTCACCTTCCAGAGAATAACCTTCCGGCATGAGCAGTCAAGTGCTGAGGTCACCTCTTGTGTCTGCCCCGGGAAAGTCCCGTACTTGCCCTGAGCTCAGGTCCTGAGGCTAGGAAGCCTGATTCATGCCAGGAATGTAGCAAATGTAGCAGACGGCAATGACAATGTATCTCCTAGCCTCAGTGAGATAGCTCATGCCCTGAGGAAAGGAAACCAGCCCTCCCACCTTGCTGGGACTCTCCCAACATGTGCCCCAGCAGGCCCAGTGGAAGGGGCAGCAGCTGCCAGGAACAGAAGCTTGGGTCTATGGGCACCTGGTGCCACCCTAATACCCAAGAGGAGAGTCGCTGTATCTAAGGGGCGACACAGGAAGAGCCTGGGGCACTGGCGCGGTGTTCATCTAAGCCTGTCCTGCACAGGGGCAGCCAAGGGAAAAGGACAGCAGGAAAGGGAAAATCTTCATACAGAAAGCAGGAAGAATAGAAAGGGAGAGCAAGAGGCAAAACAGCTGAAGTAACTGACAAAGTATTGCGCAATCTGTACAGAAACTACCATCAGCCAGAGTCCAGCTGCTGGCAAGAAAGATGTGTGCTTAACGTCACAGTGTCCTGATGGCAAGAGACCCTCTTCCAACCCCTCGCTCTCTCCTTCAAGGCCACAGACCAGCGATGGCAGGCCTTTTAGAGCTTTCGACGATGTCAACAGCCTACTGCAACACGAATGCCACACGCTCGTCACCGTTGCCCTAGACCTCCGCCACCGTCACCGACCCCACTCTTAATCATTAGAGGGCAGACAGTGTCTATGTCCAATAACCCAAATATTGGGAACAGTAATCTATACTCCCAGTCAGAGCCTGAATATGGCTTCCACAGTTTAAACTGTTCCAAGCCCCATCCAATCTTTCAATGACTCTTTTTTTTTTTTTTTTTTAATTTTATTTATTTTTTATTTTATTTGTTTGCTTGTTGTGTTTGTTTGTTTCTTTATTTATTCATTTTGTGGCTGGCTCAGCCTGCCCTGGTGGTGGCGCTGGCGCAGCATGTGGTGCCGGGGATCGAACTGCAGTCCCCGCAGTTGCCTGAGCCCTCCTAAGCAGGCGCTTTAGACCACTGAACCATCTCGCCGGCCCCTCAATGACTCTTTCTAAAAGAACCTGCTCCTGGATCCTGGCTCTCCCGGCAAGAAACATGTGCACTCTGCTGACTTCTTGGCTGGGGCAGTCCACTTTTTTTGCTTTTTCTTCACATTTATATAATGCATCTTTATTATTTAATCAGAGTGTACTAGTGCATGCGTGTAGTGCGTGGCATACCCCCATCTTTTATTTTGCTCTTTATTTTTATGGTGTTTCTCATTTAAGGGAAACCTTGTGATATTTAAACTGACACGTGATTCATGTCACTTTAACAGTAGGCTCTCACAAGTGCGTGTACTTTCTTTCACAAGATTAAAATTCATCTTTCTTTTATGACCAAGTAGTGCCTCATTATACATAAATACCACTTTTTTTCAGCTATTCATGTGCTGGATAGGAGTGCTTTCAAGATTTAGCTTGTATGAGTTGTACTGCTATAAACATGAACATGCATGATATGATGGTCTTTTGCTGTTTGGGGATGGTACCCAGAAGAGGAAGAGCTGGGTCAAACAGAATTTCTAGTTTCAAGGGCCAGCCAAATAGCTCAGTGGATTAAAGCACCTGCAAGCAGGAGCAGGGGCCAGGGGTTTGATCCCTGGGCCTCCTCTGCCCCTGGGGGACCCTGAGACCGCAACTGAGACTGGGCCTGGTGATGTGAGCCTGTAATCCCGGCTCTTGGGAGGCTGTAAACAGGTGGGTCACTACGAGTCTGATCTAGTAGTCAGACCCTGAACACTCTGTAGACCCCTCCCTAAAATTTAAAAAAAAAAAAAAAAGAAAGAAAGAATTTCTAGTTTCAGTCTTTTAAGAAGTTGTCACTCTCATGCCCATAATGGTTGCACTGGTTTACGACAGTGCATCAGGCTGCCTCTCCTGACATCCCACACAGCCTCTCCAGCATTTGTTATGTGATTTCTTGACGATGACCACGCTTTCTGGGATACAATGGAATCTCCATGTTGTTTTAATCTGCATTTCTCCAACAGCCAGCAATGTTCAGCATTTCTTTGTGTATTTCCTGTTCATCTGTACTTCTTCTATAAAGTGCCTATTCCTTTCTCTGGCCCATTCTTTTATTGGGTCTTTCATTTGAGGGGTGTAATTCTTTTTTTGAGTTCTTTATATATTCCAGATATGAGTCCTCTGTGTAAGGAATCACTAGAAAAAAATGTTTTTCCCATTCTATTCTATAGGTTTGCTTTTCAGTCTTTTGGTTGTTTACTCAGCTGTGGCTTTTCCTAATTGTTTAGTAAATGTGTGTTGGAAAATGGAAAATTAGCATTGGGGGTGACTCAGTGAGCACCTGTGCTTAGCAACTGGAAGAGAGACGGGGGAGAGGGGAGCATAGGTGGAGGGGAGGACAGGGAGTAAAGAGAGGGGAACATGAGCCTGTGGTACTTAAGACAATAAATTGTGAATTACTGAGACGTATGACATAACAGCCTTTAGCCATCTCAGGAAACTGCTACCTGATACCCTCTCGGGGCAAATCTGTCTCCAGATTTTAAGCTGGAAAGTCACTAAGGGAATTGCTTAGAAAAGAATTACACGGCATTAGAACCATGTACATTTGGAGGGGCCATGCTGATCTTAAAAACAACCACCAACTAAATTTTTTGGAGGAGACCATAGGTAGAAACATTAAAGACATAGGGTAAGCAGAGTTCAAAAACCAAACTGCCTGGGAAATACTTCAAAGAACCAACAACTGGGATCTCATCGTTTTGAAGTTTCTGCACAGCAAAAGAAATCACCAGGGCTGGGGAGATAGCTCAATGCTCTAAGTGCCTGCCTGGCAAGTGCAAGGATCCGGGTTTGATTCCAAGTACAGGGTGCCAGGCCAGCCCCTGAACCTCGGATAAGCTGTGCTGGTCCTAAAACCGGGTGTAGTGGCATACACCTGTAATCCCAGTGTTAGAGAGGCTGATATAGGAGGATCACTACAAGTCCAAGCTGCATAGTAAGACCCTGTATGAAATAAATAAATAAATAAATAAATAAATAAATAATCCAACAGAGTAAAAAGAAATCCCACGAATTGGGAAAATATTATAGCTGGCTCTCCGGAGACAAAGGACTTCTACCTAGAACACATACAGAAATTGTAAAAATGTGGTCCCCAAAATTTGAAGACCAAATCCAAAAATGGGCATCTGAGATGAATATAACACTTCACATATGAAGAAATCCAAATGGGAAATAAATATACAAAAAAATTTCAACATCATTAGTCATTTAAGAAGTACAAACTAAAACTGACATTCCATCTCACTCCAGACACAATGGCTGTCATCAAGAAGTCAACTGGTAACCAAGGCTAGAGAGGCTACGGGAAAAAATGAACACTTTGTCACTGCTTGCGGGAGTGTAGACTGGTACAACCACTATGGAAATCAGTGTGGAGATTTCTCAAAAAGCTGGCATTTGAGGTCCCATTCAACCCAGCTACTATCCTCCCAGGTATTTTTCCAAAACAACTGAAAACCCCATACCACAGCAATTTATGTGTACCCATGTTTATAGCAGCACAACTTGTCATAGCTAAATCTTGGAAGCAAACCAAATGCCCATCAACCGAGGAATAGATTAAAAAGATGTGGTGTATTTACACGAGGGAGTATTACTCAGCCATTAAAAAAAAAAGATAAATTTGAGGCTTTTATAGATGAATGGATCCAATCCTAAGTGAAATGAATCAGACCTGCATGTGCAAACATCATACTATTTCCCTAGTGTAAGAACCTGGAAGAATACATAAAATCTGAAAGGCACAATAGATACTATGAAAGGGAAAGCATCTGTTTAAAGAGAAGGAAAACCTGGGCTGAGGGAAAGGACCCAGGAGAAAGAGATGGATTTATGTACGTACGCAGGATGGCTTAGATGATGATACTACTGACTTCTGGTGGTTTACAGAGGGGAGCAATTAATGCTTTTTTTTTTTTTGTCTGTCAAAACTTCGGTTGGGGACATGGCTCAGCAGTCTAAGCACCTGCCTGGTAAGCACAAGAACCCAGGTTCAATCCCTGGTATGGCATGCCATGCTGGCCTCACCCCTGGGCATGCTCAGCCAGCCACCAAAACGGTGCGTGGTGGCACAGACCTGTAATCCTAGTGCTGGAGAGGCTGAAACAGGAGCATCACTACCAGCTGGAGCCATGTAGTGAGACCCTATACCAAATACATAAATAAATAGATTTTGGGGCTGGTGAGATGGTTCAGTGGTCTAAAGCGCCTGTTTAGGCAAGCTTAGGCAACCACAGGAACCGCGGTTCGATTTCCAGCACCACATGCTGTGCCAGCCGCACCCCCAGAGCAGGCTGAGCCGGCCATAACATAAAGTTTAAAAAAAAAAAAACTTCTTATAACCTTTGTTCTTTTTCTTTTTTAAAAACTACTTTTGCATAATTATATTTGGTAATTTGAACAACTAATTTGAAGGCAACATGCAATATAGCAACCATTGTTGAATTCCTACTGTTCTGTTTGGTGAAGTTCTATATTGTTTCTTAAAACTTTATTCATTTATGTTATGGCCAGCTCAGCCTGCCCAAGGGGTGGGGCTGGTGCAACCTGTGGTGCCAGGGATCAAACCTGGGTCCCTGCAGTTGCCTAAGGAGGTGCTTTAGACAGCTGAGCTATCTCGCCGGCCCTCTACATTGTTTCTAATGGTTTCTTTTTTCTAGTTTTCATTCTCTTTAGATAGTAACAACAACAACAATAATAATAGGGCTGGCCAGCTAGCTCAGCAGACTAAATCTTCTGCTTAGGTGGACACAAGGACTGGGGTTCAATCTCTGGCATGCTGTGCCGGCTTCACTCCCAGGATGTGCTGAGATGGCTACAGAGCTGGGTGTGGTGGCACACACACATAATCCCAGTGCTTACGAGGCTGAAAACAAGAGGATCACTATGACTTTGAGCTACGTAGGGAGACCCTGTAGACCCTGTACTAAACCACAAAAATAAAATATAATAATAATAATGATGATGATGATGATGATGATGATGATGATGATGCAACCAATGACCTCCTTTTAGACAACCTTTTTTCTAACTTTTTCAGTACGCAGAGTACAACAACCCTGGGCCTTGCACCTGGCAGTCAAGGGCCCTGCCCACATGACTGCTGCCACAGCACAATCTCAATTATGGAAAGAAAATCTTTTCCTTATGAGTGGCCAAAGTAGCAACAAAAATGATAAGACAGTATGGAAAGCACAAATTTAACCAAAAGCCCACTCTACATGTTTTGGGACGGGTAAACCAAAAACCGTTGGCATGCGGTCCAGAGCTGGCCGGAACAGAGCCCCAGGATGCAGCGCAAAATTCTGCATAGCGCCAGGTCTTGGGCCTGCCATCCATCCTTCAAAGGAGGGCTGAGCCGCCCTAGGCCCCCAAACACAGAAAGACACATGAGGCCCAGAAAAAGGGCCAGGGCCAGGCTGATGGACAGAGCCCAACAAGGAGCCTAAAAGGGACCCATGACTCGCTTCAGCTATGGGGACGTGGTTACCAGAATGTGGAGCGAGCTGTCAAAGGCTCCCAGGATAGTCAACTAGCAAGGAGCTCATGCTCAGAAGGACTGTAAGAAACATGGTGGCTGGGGCAACAGTTCTGTGTTCTAAGGACCCGAGTTCAATCCCTGGTACTGCGACCCTGCACCAAATAAATTTAAAACTTTTTTAAAAAAATAAAAATACGAAACAACAGCATGGCAATTTGCCCCAGGAAGGAGGGTAGCGCTGTATGCTATGTTCTGATAGGGCAAATGCTGTGTGTACGGGTCGGTGCCATGGCAAAGTCCTGGCCATCGGGTCACTTCTGGGCTCTGGGCAACAAGGGCTGAGAACTACCCAAAGTCTGCTCAAGAAGGGAAATGTCCAGGAGGCATTCTTTGAAAGGCACTGTAAACCCAGCATGGTGGTGCATGCCCATCATCCTAGCACAAGGGAGATTGAAGCAGGAGGACTGCTGTGAGTTCAAGGCCAAGCTGGGCTACAGAGGGAGTTCACAGCCAGCCTGAACTACATAGTAAGATCTTGTTGAAAGAAAAGAAAAGAAAAGGAAGGAAGGAAGGAGGGAGGGAGGGCGGAAAGGCAGACAGGCAGGCATCGGATGCTGGAAAAGTTCCAGAAGGAAACCAGCTCTGCAAGCACGGCACCCCAACACTGCCGGGCGGCAAGGCTGCATACAGCACACAGCAAGTGCTGCCTCACTCCACTCCACATCCAGGAATGGCACAGAAACGGACAGCCCTGCTTAGAGGGCCAAGCGGCTAGCCAAGGCAGGCAGGGACCTGAAAACACCCTCCTGCTCCCTCCAAAGCTGCGCTTTGGGCCTCAGGGGCCTCCCTTGCCCATACTGTGGTACTAGACCCCAATCCCAAACATTTCCCCTGAAGCTGTGGTTAGTGCTGTCAGCAGAGGGCGCCAGGGGGACATGGAAGGGAGAAAGGGGTTGGCTCCCTCATCCCAAGGTGCTCTCCGCTCAGCCATGTCCCTGCTCTGCTCATGGAACACATCAGTGGCACCAGCCCCGAGAGCGGCTTCCTGGCCAGGTCCACTGGTGCCTGGGTGGTAGCTTTACAGCAGGTCCTACGGCCACCAGCCTGCCTAGTGAGCTGCACCTGCACCTCAAGCTGTGAGTTCCTCCCCAGCCAAAGGGCCACAGCCACAGCCACACCACTGGTGACGTCACAGGAATCTGTTTCTGATTTACAAACAGAAGCGGTCAGCAAAATTTTGCTTCTGCTCACAAACTCTACATGGTGACCAACACGACCTTGGCCATCTTCCCTAGGATTTTGGAATGAGTGAAATTCATGAACCAGGGCCAGCCAAATAGCTCAGTGGATTAAAGCACCTGCAAGCTGGCACAGGGCCCAGGGGTTCAATCCGTGGCCAGCAACTGAGACAGCGATTGAGATGGGGCATGGTGGCACACACCTGTAATCCCAGCTCTTGGGAGGCTGTTAACAGGTGGATCGCTATGAGTCTAATCTAGTAGTGAGACCCTGAACACCCTGTAGACCCTTCACTAAAATACAAAAATAAAAAATAAAAATAAAAATGATAATAATAATAATAATAATTCATGAACCGAAGTACCACTAGACTCCTTTCTTTGGAGGCTAGTAAGTTTTTTGGCCTCCTTTTTTTTTTAAGTGACAAGGTCTCTAGTTCGCCTGGCCTAGAGCAATCCTCTGTGCCTGGCTAATAGTCCTCTGCACTGGGGCACGTGCATTTTGCTCATAAAGAGCCAAGGAGTACCTTTTGGTTTGTAAGCCACACTGTCTCCATGGCAACTGCTCAGGCTTGCCCTCCAAAAAAGAGCAGACAGAGAACGGGACGTGGGCATGGAAGGACCTGGCCATTCGCCAGATCCTGAGTTCCCACTCCCCTGTGTCTGTGTCTTCTAACCAGATCCTGACTGATCAGGACTCCATGGAGCAAATGCAAGACCAGCTAGCCAGGGGGCACAGGGAAGCAAGAAGCCAATCATGGGGGCAAAGGGCAGCGTCAGAAAGGTAAGGACGGCTCTGTTGCTCAGGACCTGACTCTATGTGACCTGCAGAAAGGGACTCCATTTTTTGTAGTCTCGTTTTGGTTACCCCCAACACAGTGATGTGCCTTGGCTGTCTTCAACAGGGAGATAAAAGCCAGCCAATGATGAGCTAGGCATGGTGGCACACATGTGGAATCCCAGCAATCTGGAAGGCTGAGCCAGGAGGATAAGGTAAGTTCGAGCCTAGCCGAAGCAATTTAGTAAGACCCTATCTCAAAATGTTTAAGGAAGCTAGAAATGCAGCTCAATGCAAAGGTCCTGGGCTCAAGCCCCAGGACCTCCAAAAACACAGAAAAAGAATTATGAAAGAGCATGTACAGACTCTAAATTAGCATAAGTATATTTACAAATAACTTTGTTTAACTATTGTTCTAATTTGTTTATGTCCAAATTAGGCCTGAGAATGTGCCTAGGTCATTCCACTCGCAGGTTCTGCGACACATTATGCTACACCTGGTCATTACACAGGCATCGAGCTTCGGAATAGAAAGGAAGGCCTCTCTCCCAGCTATTCAGGCAGCATGCTTTCTAAGCGCCTTTCTGTAAGACTATTTGAAAGACAGAAGTCCAAAAGCTCAGTTATCCCATAGATGCTCTGTTTACTTTAAAAATAATAGTTTTCTAAAATAATAATATAGGGCCGGCGAGATGGTTCAGTGGTCTAAAGTGCCTGCTTAGGAAAGTTCAGGCAACTACAGGGACTGCGGTTCGATCCCCGGCACCACATGCTGCGCCAGCCCCACCACCAGGGCAGGCTGAGCCAGCCACAAAATAAATAAAGAAACAAACAAACACAACAAGCAAACAAACAAACAGATAAAATAAAATTTAAAAAAAAAATAAAAGGGCCGGCGAGATGGTTCAGTGGTCTAAAGCGCCTGCTTAGGAGGGCTCAGGCAACTGCGGGGACTGCGGTTCGATCCCCGGCACCACATGCTGTGCCAGCGCCACCACCAGGGCAGGCTGAGCCAGCCACAAAATGAATAAATAAAGAAACAAACAAACACAACAAGCAAACAAATAAATAAATAAAATTTTAAAAATAAATAAATAAATAAATAAAAATAAAAAATAAAATAATAATATAGTTTTCTTTTTCCCTTTTTAAAGTTACTATAGCATTACAGGAAACTTGGGACAACTGAGAAAGTTGCAATTTACAAATGGAGTGTTTTATAAAAGTGTCGCCTAAGTGGATTATATGGAAACCAGGCCTCATTTTCCCTATTAAAAAAGATGGAGAGGGAGAGGGAGAGGCAGAGGGAGAGGGAGAGGGAGAAAGAGGGGGGGAGAGAAAAAGGGAGGGAGGGAGAGAGGGAGAAAGGGAGTGAGAGAGAGAGAGGGAAAGAGGGAGAGAAAGGAAAGAGAGAGAAAGAGAGGTGCCAGATAGCTCAGTGGACTAAAGCACTTGCTCGGCCAGAGCGCAGTGGCCTGGGTTCCATCTTCAGCATGCCATGGCAGCCCCACCCCCGGGGGCCCACTGAGAGTGCGATTGAGACTGCGCATGTGGCACATGCCTGTAATCTCAGCTCTTGGTAGGTTGCACTATGAGTCCGATCTATACAATGAGACCATGTAGGCCCCATACCAAACGCAAAAAAGAAAAAAAGCAAGCAAGGAGAAAAGCAAAGCGTGATTTCAACGAAAGGCACGATCTCAGGCTGAAACACACACAGCCCTTTTGTCATGGTTTAAGTGTCACACGTGTACAATCAGTAAGGGAACAGAAAGGAACACACATACCTCGCCCAGCTGGCCCGGGAGATAGCAACATGAGCACAGGTCATATATTTAGACCTTGGCAGTCATATGTGGTTATATGTGATTAAAATGGGGAACTATGATTTCCGAATCTCCATCCTGTGTGGTTAGATTGTGGCCAAAAAGAAAGCTGCCCGCGGACTGCAGATGGGAATGACACATCAGTTACTATAGCTATGGAGCACATCTGTGCGATATGGCAGATGAAAGCAAGGGCCTGAGCCCCCATCTTCTTCACCCTCCCTTCTTCCTGAAAATGGGGGGAGGGGGCTTTGGCTTGTGGGCGTTATGGGACACTTAAGGTTCAAATCACAACATTATGAAACCAAAACGCCTAAAAGCTAGAAATTGGTCCTATGTGGGAGGGCAGAACTGGGCTTCAGTGCCTACAGCATTCAAGCTACCTCAGTCTCAAAAAAACATCTCACCTGGTCAACTTCAGCTATTAGTAGCTAGGCAACCTTGTGTCTCCTGATACTAACTTTGCAAGAGTATAAATACACACCCTACAGTTGTTCTGGGGTCCTTTGCCAATCAGGCATGGGCTACCACGTGACCCAGCTCTTGTCTTCTTGTCTATCTTTTCCTCATTTTTTTTTTTTTTTTGGCAGAACCGGGGATCAAACTCAGGGCCTTGCACTTGTCAGGCAGGCACTCGTGCCCCTGAGCTATCTCCCCAGTCCCCTCTTTTCCTCATTTCTGTTGCCGCTTCTCCCCCAGGAACACCAAGACCAAAAGATCCCTACACTGTCCTGTGGCTCTCACCCATGAAGGATTAGGCTCTTCTCAGAGTGTCCCCATCCTAAAAAAGATGAGCAAGGACTCTAACCAGTGGAAGGTCCTCCTTCAACTCCCCTTGTGGTTTTTCCTCCCACAATGCCCCCACCCTCCCACAATGCCTGAGTTCTGATTCCTTCTAGCATCTCCCAGTACCACGACTGCCTCAGTGATGATTGGTGTAAGAGGCGGCCTTCTGTATCTTCAGAGCCAGCCTGGCAATCAATGACATGGAACAGATGCGGTAGATACCACCCACCATGTCCAGGATACTTACTAGGAACAATGCTCCCATGAGGGCGAGGCCACCTGCTTTTTTTTTTTTTTCAGTAGAAAACCTATAATATGAAACTCACTCTCAACCATGGGGGGGGGGGTTTCACAAACATTATCTGTAGCTACACTATAGTGTAACAGATCTCTAGAAACTTTTCACTTTGCAGAAGTAAAACTGTACTTGTTAAACACTGACCTCCAGCCCATTCTTCCCCACGCCAACTTCAGCCACCATTCTACTTTGTTCCTATCTAGACAAGTATTCTCCATCACTCATGTAAGTGACATCATACACTCACTGATTGTTACGGGCTGGCTTATTGTACTGGGCATCAAATTCAACAGGATTGCCTGTAATCCCAGCACTTGGGAGGCTGAGGCAGGAGGATCAGTGAGAGTTCGAGATCAGTCTGGGCTACAAAACTGAGCTCAAGGCCAGCCTGAACTGCAAAGTGAGACCCTGACTCAAAAAGAGAGGGGAAAAAAAAAATCAACAGGATTGCGACATGCTACAATGAGAATGAGACCTCATTTTCTTTATCCATTCATCTACCAGGGGCATTTAGACTGTTCCCTACGCCTGCAACTCTTGAATGTTGGGCAGATATAAAAATCAACACCACGCGGGCAAAGTGCTCAACAACCTATGCACAGCTAGCTAAGTGGTGTACACATATGTGCATTAGGTGGTTTTCCATTGCTGTGACAAAACGCCTGAGAGAATCAACTTGTGGTTTCAGAGGCCTGGGCCAGTTGGTGCTTTTGTTTTCAGGTCTGCAGCAAGGCCAGGCATCAAGGCAGAAGCATGCGGCTCTCTTCACGGTAGTCAGGAAGCAAAGGGAACAAGAAGAAGGGGCCAGGACCTTACGTCCCCTTCAAGGCCACACACCCAGTGACCTAGCATTCTTCTCCTGGACCCTACATCCTATGCGTTCCACTGCTCCTAAACACCACAAATGCCTTTGTTTTATGGGCTTTGAGGGACATTTAAGGTTCAAACCACAAAGGGATACCACCAAAAAGCCCAGAAGAACATTTGTAGCGGCAGTGTCTGTAACAGCCCATACTGGCTGTTGCACCCACACATTCAACCAATAAAACTCAGAAATACAACAAAGAATGGAATGCTATAAAGCAGGCTTCTCTACAGGGCCCTGGAGGCGTCTGGGGCTGGCTCACCTTTGCCGGGGGCTATCACAGGCTTTAGAGGATATGCAGTGGTAGCTCTGGCCCGTCCAGGCAGAAGCTAGTGGAGGACTTTGCACCCTGCCCCAACGGGACAACCACAGGGCCTCCAGCTATTGCCACATGTCTACTGGGGGATTGAAAGGCCCCCCACTCTGTGGAGACCCACTCTCTTGGGTACACTGACCATGTGGAATAGCAAGACACAACCGCATCACCTCTGAAGGCACACTTGAACCTCCTACCCACCCTACATGCTCATGGACCACAGCAGCAAGCAGTCAGCCGCCTGCCTCACATGAATAGCCCACTGGCTGATGCACAGCAGGGGGTAGGGCAGGGGTGGGGGGGAGGCCAGGGTGTCAGGCCAGGTGGTGACCCCTGGGTTAGACAAGGTCCCACATTCCCACACGAAACAGGCCTTGCTGTTCTGCAAGCATCACACATGCGATGACAACGGCAGCAACAAACTGTCTTACCCCAGAGAAAGTGCGTTAGGTCACCCGCACAGGTGTGTTCACTGGGCTCCCAGGCCACACCCTGGATCTAGCCTCAGGCACACATACACACATCACTGGGTGACCAGATGCCCCCCAGCCCTTACTGCAGCTGACCCTCTGTTTGCAATTACCCACAAGCTGGCCTAGAGGGACAAGCTCTTCAGGATAAGCTCCTTATCCCTGCCTATACAGTACAGAGGTCCCTAGCTATCTACTAGGCGAGGTCTCCGGAGAGGATGAACAAAGGAAGTGAACCAGCACAGATAAGCAAAGTTCTCATGTAAAGCCCAGCTTTCATTTTAGGACTATGGGAGGAAAGGGGAAAAAAATTCCAGCACAGCCCTTTCAAGTGAGTTTTATAAGTAGCAGGATCTTTCCCATACAGGCTTCCCGCCAACCCAGAAGCTCAGGCCTGCCCTGCTCCTCACGTCTTCCTCAGAGAGAATTTGCAAACAAGTAGTCAGATAGTTTAAGCATCTGCTTGAAGAGAGATGACCGGAATGACTTCCATCTGTAGTGTTCAAAGTGAAGAGGCAATCTGAAAGAGCAGATATGCAATCTAGGGCAGGAAACGGACGTGCTGGATGAGAACACAAAGTCCCCGCTTCTCAAGACAAG
>PVKN010001717.1:0-48719 GCA_004027915.1 Capromys pilorides
CAAAAGGTTTCTCATATTGATGATAGCAACATGCAACACTAAAACTACGCTTGGAATGCATGCCTTCTAGACTTTTAAATATGTACTGCTTCTAATGTAAACTCAGTTACTGCTATACTCTCTCTCAAGTAAATGGTTGGTTAACAAAAAAACAAAACGGTATTAATTGAGAATAAGAGACTAGGCAAAATGCCATAGGCTTGACAGGCTACAATTTTGTACATCCTTAGATTTCTAAATGTCTGTCAGAAAATGTGTAACTGCTTTTATCACATTCTGTAGAGATTTATTAGAATATCAATGATTAATGGAAAATACCAATGTCAAGGTAAGTCTAAGATGTTTGATACTCAGAAAGAGAGTGATGTTAAGCTCAATTACCTATGTTATAGAGTAGCTGTGTCATGAAGCTTCTCTGCTGGAGGGTTGAGAATGTAAGTTAACAGACCAAAAATTGGAGAAAAAGAAGGGCTACGAGGATAGCCAACCTTTTGGCTCTAGCCCCTCAAGGTCAGTGAGGACTCAGGACATAAGAGAACCTGTGCTGCAACATCCTGTAACTCAGTGGTTTCCCAAATTTTCTGTTCAAGGAGATTATGGGACCTCAGAGGAAAGGGATAAATGAAGTATAATATGTCTAGGGAGAGTCATCTAGGGAGAAAACATTCTCTCAGGCTTTCATAGAGAACAAACTGGTCAAGCAATGGCTGTGACTCATTCCGATGGCTGACACTGACAACAGTTCTACAGAGTACTGTACATGGTTCCAAAGCTAATCGTAAGGAGATTTGACCTTGGAAAATATAAAAGATGACAGTTTTGTTAAACAGATCATGCTTTAAATTGCCCTTGATTACCCAGCAGAAAAGCTTAACTACGAGGCATAAAATGCAGAGCTAGATTAGTATGGTGAGCTGTAAGAGGCTTAAGTCAACAGCCTTCAACATCGCCAGTTTCACCGGTAACCCACTGCAATTGTGGAATGTTCAACTATGTATACAACTACTTCTTCTTAGTTCAAAGAGAAGAAAGTGTTTTCTTTTTTTTTCTTTCTTTCCTTACCAATATCGATTAGAAAATTTATCATGTATATACCCTGTGCTCTGTATAACTACTATGAGGACAACAATATGCAATGTGTCAATTATTGTGGATGTACTACTAACATGTTTTGAAACTCTCATATTGTTATCTCTTATTAAAAGTAATAAAAAAAAATAAGGAAAAAAAAAAAAAAGAATTCGGGGGCTGGGATGGCTCAGCGGTCTAAAGCGCCTGCCTGGACAAGCTTAGGCAACTGCAGGGACCATGATTCGCTCCCCAGCACCGTATGCTATACCAGCCCCACCCCCAGGGCAGACTGAGCAGGCCATAATATAAAATAAATAAATCAATAAATTAATAAATAAATTAATTAATTCTCATTTGGTGGTAAGATGGCAGCTTTGAGTCTGTGGCTCAGCAACTTGGTGTGGGGGAAACTCAGCAGGCATCTTTCTTGGCCAGGAAAGATTGTAAATCTACCCAAGCATTTGAAGAAATCACGTGGAAAGAAATGCTTCTTTGTGAAGTTTTTTGGAACAGAAGATCATACCTGGATCAAAGTAGAGCAGCTAAAGCCATATGCTCATAAAGAGGAAATGATAAAAATCAGTAAGGGAAAATGATTCCAGCAAGCTGTGGATGCTGTGTAAGAATTCCTCAGGAGAGCCAAAGGAAAAGACCAGACATCATCCCACACTTCTGCTGATGACAAGAGTTGGCATAATTCCAGTGAGGAGAGAAGTAGGCCAAACTCAAGTGATGAGAAGCGCAAATTTAGCCTGTCTGAAGGGAAGGTGAAGAAGAACATGAGAGAAGGAAAGAAGAGGGTGTCTTCAGGCTCTGCAGAGAGAGGCTCCAAATCCCCTCTGAAAAGAGCGTAAGAACAAAGTTCCCGAAAGTGGGGTTGGCCCCCAAAGGACGAGAAGGTTTGTTGTGAGAAATAAAAAGGCAGAGCACTGAGGACAGGACCTACAAAAAAACCAAGTATGTATACTGTGTTGGTCAGGGTTTTATTTAGAGGAACAGAACAGATATAAGGAATGAATATTATCACAAAATATGTAATATATAAGGAATCATAAGATTGGCTTACAATAGTCAGCTACAGAGTCAGATGAGGAAGTTGCAGAGGGCATCTGCACACCCTGGACTGAAGAATTCATTCCCAAGTTTCATTCTGAAACTCACTATAGTGCTCTGTGTAAGTCTCCATCCATTGGCTGATGGGTCTGCTATGGAAGACTGAAGTGTCTGTGACAGATGCTGAAGAGTCGGCGATAGAAGGTGAAAGATCCAAGCTGGAGGCTGAAGAGTCTGCACTGCAAGCCAGATGATGAAGTCCAGGCCGAATACCAAGACTGAAGCTCCTCCTGCGAAATGAAGTGTTGACTCCTTCCTCAGTCCCTTTATAAAGTCTCTTTGTGCTGCGTCACTCTGAGGTGGGCACATTGTGCCCTAGGATGGAAACAATCATACCCCAGGACGGGCCCTTGATCCTGCTCTAGGGAAGAGCCAGTCATATCCTAGGCAGTCCTTGGTCACGCTCTAGGGAGGAACCAACTGTACCCCAGGGCGGGACCCCCACCAACAGGGAGTAGGACTGCTGAGTCATCCAGCCAAGTTGACACGATATATCAACCACTACATATACTTCCACATCGTACCTGGTTCTGGAGGGCTTTGTGGTGACTGTGATATAGGGAGTTACCTTTCTCCCATCACCAGACAGTTACTTATGGAGTTAAATTGGATAATGCAAGACTATATGTGGAACATTGGGTGAAAGTTGAATTTTTTGCTTATCTGCTGCTTATTTTTGTGCTTTGTGATTTACCTTAGCTACATCATATAATCAGACAACTTACTCACCTCATTTGATTCAAAATCTTGAGAAGTTTTTGAGGACATCCTGGGAAAGAGGTTCTATATCTTGAATGCTTAACTGGCCTATGGGACAGCAGCCAGGCTAGATCTCTTCAAAGTACCTGCTTAGACTTAAAATGCTAGAAAGGCTCTGAGCCCTCACCAGAGGAAGAGCTTCTGAAGACTCTCCCTTTAGTCATCCATTTTGGAAATGTTTGCTGCATTTGAGATCAAGTGTTGAGATCTTGTTCATCTCACCCATATCCCTGAGGAACAATATTTACTGGGTTCACTTCATTGGTATTGATCTGGTAACTAGTGTGTGCCCAGCTATGGGCCTGATGCCAAACGAAACGGGAAGTCACATCCCTGCCATTGGGAGGGCTCTGCTGTCAGAATAGTGTTCCTCACCCAACCCCAGATCCCCACACCTGTGGCGGCACACCTGTGCTCTGTGTTTAGGGGTATGCAAGCTGGTGTGGTTCTGTTGCTTGGTGGGATTTGTCTTCTAGTCTGTTTCCTGTTTGTCTGGGTGTTGCTATTTCAAAGTGAAGTCACCCATTCTTCCTGTTCTTGTGGCTCTGATGATAGCTCACAGAAGCCAGAAAAGCATTGGCAGTATCCACCCGCTTACAGTGCCAGTTCAGGCGTGGCACCATGCAGTACTCTCTCTGCTCATCACCAAAGCAAGGTAGAAGCTGAACCCTTATGAGTGGGATGGGCAGTAGATGCTGCCTTCCTCATAGAAGTCTTGCAAAGCTACTTGGCAGAGGGGGTAGACATGTAATTCTGCTAGAGGCAGGAAGGGCATAGTTGAGAAGAATAACCCAGCCTGTCACTGGGGGATATTATGAACTCTCCTGGGGTCCCTCCAAACTTCGCTTGGATCCAGAAGTTTGCTACTTATAAGTTGCCTGAATCTTTCTTTACCCAGCTCCTGGCCTTTCTCTGCGGCCTAATGCAATTCCTTGTGCTTGTTTGTTAAACTTTTATATAGTTAAGGCCGCTGTGTGCCAGTGCTCCATTCCCCACACAGGGCTTACAGTCAAGGAGGGGCATGTTCTTGGCAGGTAATTTTTCAAGTGTGGAATTCTGATGAGCACATGACCTAAGAGCTCACTTGCTATGAGCTGGTGTCTCTGGTCAGCCTGAGCCAGCTTGATGAAGGAGGTGAAATCGAAAGACTCGTTGAAGGAACTGAAACCTGCAGTAAATAGGAGCCAGCTGAACTGACTGAGGAGTCAAGCTCTCTGGTCTGACACCTCAGGAGGAGACATGTGCTTGTTGGACATGAAAGAAAACTCCAAAGGGCATGCACCTGTAGCCCCAACCCTCAAATGCCTGGCAGGAGGATTCCAAGTTTGAGGCCAGCCTTGGCAGCATAGCAGGACCCTCTTTTGAAAAAAGCCTCAAAACAAGTAGAGGAGGTCATAGCCCTGTCAAAAAGAAACAGAAAGGAAGAAAACCATGGTGCCAGAAGCAGGGAGGGTCTAGGAAGATGAAAGGAAGCTTCAGTGGAAGTGAGGACCAGGTTGGACCAGGCCTTAAAGAGCAAATCCAGCTTTCCTGGAAAGAGCCCCTCTAGTGACTCAAGCTGTTGGTTGACTGTGTATTCCCTATGACTGTTAAGTCCTGGATTCTAGTTCTCTCTTATCTTTCATCCTTCATACCTTGTACATATAATAGCTCGGTACAAAGTGCCAGTGTAATTCAAATGCAGGAACACTTATGAAACCATTTAACTTGTTGCTTAGCCAAGTTTATGAGATTTTTCTCCATACAGTTGATTTGACATCACTTTCTACAGTTAGCAGACATGTTTCTCCCCTTGGTCACCCCAGGTGGAGAGAAGGCCAGGTCCAAGAAAACCAGGTTTGGCCTGCCTCAGAGTTCAAATTCCACTGGACGATGAATGACTTTGGTCTCCAGGCACCTGGGAAAAGTGGAGGTTGGTTCTGTTAATGCAACATTATGTAATTTGAACCATCCCTCACTTATTTAGTTATTGCAGAATTCTAATCTCAGTGCTTGAAGCCTCTGACATCTAACTTAGAGGGAAAACGTATGGGGTGGGTGTTTTTTTTCATTTTAAATTTTGAAATAGGGCCAGGGATATAGCTCAACAGCACAAGCACCTACCTGACAAGCATAAGATCTTGAGTTCAATTCCCAGTACTAAAAAGAAAAAAAAAAAAAAAATTGAAATAATACATTTCAATCATTTGAAATGGGTGAGAGACTTTGGGGACAGGTGATTTCATTCAAGAGCTGACCTGGACGGCCTTTGTCACTGTCATAGCTAGCTAGACTTTTGGCTTCAGTGATAAAATATACTTGGCCAAACTAATCAGGTTCTGACTCCAGACCTTGAGGTTGCTCCAGGTGCTCAGTTGCCATGGGCAAGTATAGCCGCTTGGCCAGGTGTCATGGAGCTCCTGATTTTTAATGTGTATGACTTTCCTTGGAGACTCCCTTCCCGTCTCCCCGAAATGGCAGTATCTTTGACTCTTTTTGGATATCTTTAATTGCTGTGAGAAAGTAACCAAAAAATGCTGCTCAGATGTAAATGCTTTGCCTAATCTTGAGATTGAATTAATTGAATAAGAAAACAGCTCATCTGTTATACAATAGTTATTTGAGGGTACTCTTTTTTGTTTTAAGGTGAAACAGTGAAATTTAGGTTTCTACAGTTGAGAACATTTTGTTTATTTTGGGGACTTTAAATGGTGCTGGAGATGGAATCCAGGGCCTTATTCATGCCAAGTGTATACTGTACCACTGAGCACAGCCCCAGACTCACACTCAAGGGTTTAAAACCCAACTCTGGACATCTGTGACCAACCCTAATGGGTAGCTGATACTGGAGTTGCTCTAACTGTGCATTTGAACACAGGAAATGAATGATGCTTCATACAATATACAGTAGGTCCTGTGGTCCTGTCAGAGGGAACAAAAGTGGCCCAGCTGATCACCTGGTGGCACTTTCTGGCCCTTGCCAATCCTGCATAGCCCAAGGAGGTATCACTGTTCCTGCTGAGCTGGGTTAGTGGTATTCAGAGCCCACATGGTGCCTGGGATTTGCAGGATGGTGGCAGACATGCAGGCAAGCGAAAGGGTCCAGAGACCTGCCCAGTGGTAGTAGAGCCTCTGGCTAAGGAGGCTCTGCACATGCTCAGGTAGAACAGGAACATTCACCTGAGAGCTGGGTGTAGGGCAGGATGGAAATTCTGGAGCACACACTGGGCCCTATCAGTTATCCAAAGCACTCTAAGTGGCAGCTCAAAAAGGCCACATGTGAAGATAAAAACTCAAACTACAACATTTCCCGACTCCATAAAGATGACCCTAAATGAAAAGATTGACAACTTGGGCTTCAGCCAAGTTTTAAACTTTTGATTCCAGACATCATTAAGAGAATGAAAAGGCTGACCAAACTATGGAGATACCTGCCACACATTCAGATTGGTAGACAGCTTTCACCCAGAATGAATAGCTCTTGTAGCACTCAGTGATGAAAAAACATACCCACTTGTGTGTGTGTGTGTGTGTGTGTGTGTGTGTGTAGAGACCAAAAGGTTTGGACATGTGCCTCATGTCCTCTGCACACAGAAGTGCTCAACATAAGCTGGCAACAGGGGACCCAGGTGTGGTGGCACATATCTGTGATCCCAGCACTCAGTGGGTAGCTGCAGAAAGATCACTTCAATTTGAGGCCAGCCTGAACTACTTGGCGAGTCCTATCTCAAAACAGTCATCATTAGGGAAATAGGAATTAAAACCACAGAAACATCACTGTATGTTCATCAAACTGCCCATGCTAAATGCTGTCAGCCTGTGGAACAATCGTCCCTTTTTATCCTTTACTGATACTGCAACCACAGGAAATTAAATACACACACCTACCTGATGACTCCAAAATGGCAATTTTTGTTGTTTACCTTAGAGAAATGCAAACAGATGCACTGAAATACCTACATGGATATTATCCACTGCTGCTTCTTACTAATAGCCAGCCTCTTGAAATTACTCTGGTCCTCATGAAGAGTAGAACAAATAAACCTGTTATTCCATAGTCATAAGGATAGAAAGTGGTGGCTGCTGCTGACACCAGTGAGGATGCTGAGTGCCTATTCAGGATATCATTCAGCTGAGGCTCCAGAATAACTAAAACTGGTGTGTAGTTTATAAAGCTAGAGCAGTGGTTGTAGGAGTTGGCCAGGAAAGGGTACAAGGCCATAGGGATGTCCTGTATCTCAGGTTCCCAAGTACACTGAAATATACGTACAACATTTGTGTGTTTCACACGTTTGTGTGAATAAGTTACACTCACTCTGGTGACACTTTCCTGCCATCTGGGGAGGATTATACAATTCTGACTTGCAAACTTGCAACTTGTTTGGCCTTGAAGAGGCAGAGGAGATGGAAGAGGCAGATAGTTGGAAGGGAAAAGCACTGTCATCTGGCATGGAGGGATTTTCATTGCAAGCGAGCATGCGTGCGCTGCTGGCTGGGAGAGTGGGCGCCAAATTTATGCCTCACCTTTGCTCCAGAGGTAACTCTGTCCCCCTGTCTCCCCAGAATGCCAGGGGGTTCAACACAAGCATCCCCATGCCTGGGCACCCTGTGAACTTTTCCAGCATCACCTTGGAGCAAGCCCGAAGGGACGTGGGGCAGCTGGAACAGCTCATCGAGAACCATGATGTCATCTTCCTGCTGATGGACACCAGGGAGAGCCGCTGGCTGCCCACTGTCATTGCTGCCAGCAAGAGAAAGGTGGTTGGGTACCAGGCTCTGATCGTGGCTAATGCCTGCAGTCCAGAGGGGGAGGGGAATGGACTAGTATGGTCTGTGGCAGGGTTCCCCCCTCAGACTTCATTTTTACCTCTCACAGCCAGTAGGACAGTTTACATGTGGAGTCTTTCTAACTGTCCTTTGAAGAACTGCTGTTTGTTGTTGTTGTTGTTGTTTTTAAGACCAGAATATATTTATTGGAGGAAAGAAAGCTCCTATCCAATAGGGGGACCTGAGAATGTTGCCCCCAAAGACTGCTGTTTGTCAGTGACCACTTCAAGGGCTGGCAGTATTGAATAGTTAACTAAACTATGCCCCACACCTGTGATAAAATAGTGTACAACTATTTGCAGCTATATGTTTTAAGGAATTTTAATAATGATATGGAAAATAATAATATAGAAAAAGACTGTTATGTTAAGTATGATATGATACTGTGTATATTTTCTTAGTTTATATAAATATGCCCATCTATCTATCATCTGTCTACTGAGGGGAAAAAAAGTACAAGAAGAAAGGAAAAAAGGAAATAGGAGTGAAACAGGTGATAATAGGAAGAAATGTTTCATACTGTCCCTTCTAGAACAGCTTTCCTACATTTTTCAAAAATTTTTATTGGGAGAATAACTTAAATTATAAATAGGATAAGTTTTTATAGCATAAATGGAAATTTGAAAACTGTCCTTCAAAATAAAAATTTGTGGATAGCAAAGAATCTGGCATCCAGGTGGAAACAGTAGGTCTGGGAGATTGACCTCTTTGTCACCCTCTGACCTTGGGCCACTTACAGAGCCAACCTCTGACTCTGCATACTCCTCATAAACAGCAAATGTGTGTATGAATTCATGAAAGTAAGTGAGGTCATTGTGTTACTCTCTTGTGAAGCACTACAGACTTAAGAATTTTTACCATCATCAGCTGCTACAGTCTAGTCATAGTTATGCAAAAAATAAACTAAAAAATGTGAATGTGAAGCAGAATGTGAAATTAGCCATGACTTGAAATGTGTTTCTCTTAATCCTCAAAATCCGTAGCTGGTCATCAATGCTGCCCTGGGGTTTGATACATTTGTTGTCATGAGACATGGCTTGAAGAAACCAAAGCAGCAGGGAGCTGGGGACGTGTATCCAAGCCACCCTGTGGCATCTGCTGACCTCTTGGGCTCATCACTTTTTGCCAACATCCCCGGTTACAAACTTGGCTGCTATTTCTGCAATGACGTTGTGGCTCCTGGAGATGTAAGTAGATTTCTCTGTGGTTCCAGAGATTTCCTGGGAGCAGAAACCCAGTGTGTCCATTGTTATTTAAATGTTATCTTTTAATAGAAGAACTCTGCAATATTGGGGGCATGGCATTATTTCACAGGAGCCATGATCTGCGTGCCTAACATTGCAGCTTTTCTTTGTTTACTAACATAAATGCAGCCACAACCCTGCGGGTGGGGAGGCACTCAGTGAAGAAACCATAGTCTGGGCTGGTTCCTGACCTCACCCCCTTGTGCTCTGTGCACACCTTAGTAAAGGGCACCTAGAAAGGGCCAGCCAGAGACCAGAGTCTGGCCAGACTCAACCATGCCTCACTGGCTAATCCCCAGTAAATCCCTTAGGCTCCATCTGCAGCATGAGAGCAGGAAGTGACAATAGAGGATTGCCAAGTAACTTAGAATTTCAGGGACAGAGTGATTTTTTATGTGTCTGTCTCAGGCAATATTTGAGACTACTTATGCCAAACATTTTATTTATGGTCATCTGAAATTCACATTCTCTGTGTCTCTTGGACCTAGTAGAAAAGGGACAAAGAATAGCCCTGTCCACTGGCAGTGCAGAGCGGGGAGGTGTGCAGGCATCTGAGCGGCCTGAGCATGCTTCATGACGTATGCCTCTGCCATTACCACCACCCCTCCAGCTGGCCTGTGGGAATGGTTTTAACAGCCCAGATCAGAGCTCCCAGGAAAGCCACAAAGAAATGTCTTCTGTACCATGTCCTCTCTTTTCTCCTCTTTTAAAACTTTTGTTTAATAACTTGGACCTTCTTTGGGTGACCAGTCTGTGTCTTCCTATGTGAAGAAAAGATGACCTTTTATTATGGGAGGTGGGATGGCTCAAGGATATTATGGTACTGGAATGTACAGCTGATCCTGTAACTGCTGACAAGTCTGATTCAGGGTCCACTGCAGTAAAGTCCTGCTCATTGTAAGGCAAAAGCCTCAGTCAGAATTTCCCAGCAACTCCTGCATGTGCCTGAAGTAGCAGGAAGGATGAATTTCTGTGGCTGTTTCAGTGCAGGCGTGTGTGTAGGGGGCCAGGAAGTGAGGATGCTTGAAGTTTATCCTAGGCCATGCACAGGTGTGAGAAGCACAGAGAAACCGACTGCAGTTTGCAAATTACTGCGTATATCTCAGGGACCTCAGTGTTGTGTGGAGGCAGAATCCTGTTCAAATGCTTGGTCTCTGTGCCCCCACCCCCAGTTTCCAAGACAAGTGAGATAATTTAGTCAATTATGGGGGCATATGCTACAGGGTCAGTCTGTAAGGTAGGATTGTCTTTGTTGGATGAAAAACCCCATGCTCTGAAAGTTTAAACTGTTCATCCTCATCAGCATATTACTTCATTTAATATTGTGTTGATTTTTGTCCTCCTGAAAAGTGGTGCTGTTTGAGGTTGAATGTTCATGGCCACCAGGCTGTGTCTAGTTGTAGTAATAGCTTGAGCTGAGAGGACAGCATCACTGAGCACAGGCATCCATGCTTGTTCCTCTGCAGTCAACCCGGGACCGGACCTTGGACCAACAGTGCACCGTGAGCCGTCCAGGCCTGGCCATGATTGCAGGTGCCCTGGCGGTGGAGCTGATGGTTTCAGTCCTGCAGCACCCAGAGGGGTGAGTTTGCTTTGCCAGCAGTGGCTCATCAGCATCCTCTGTGCCTTTTCTCAGTCAGATTCTTCTAAGAATGGGATAAATTCTTTCCTTCCTCTAAAAAAACCAAAAAACCCCCCAAAAAACCAGAACAAAATAGTTTCAATCTTTAGCCAGAGAGAACTTGACTTGTGTCCTTTGAGGCTATATGCCTGCATCCTTCTGGACTTGAACTCTTTGAGTTATTTGGCCACCTGTCATCTGAAAAATTTTAAATTCTTGTAGGAGTCTTAGGACTTTCGTGCTTGTATTGCATTCATAAGTTTTGATTTTCTAAGCCTGGAACATCTGTAAGCAATACCCAAATCACTTATGTTAGAAATCACATTCAGCTGCATGAACAGAGGTTCACATTCAGTCACTTAGCTGAACAAGGCTTCATCTTCGTCATGCAGCAAGGAAGGTCAGTAGTCCAAGAGGGTACAAAGGGTTCATTGTGCCACTGGGAACGATATCCTTCCCATACTCTTAGCACTCACTCTCTCCCCACCCCTTCTTCTCTCACTCCCTGCCTCTCCCTTCCTTCCTTCCTTCCTTCCTTCCTTCCTTCCTTCCTTCCTTCCTTCCTTCCTTCCTTCCTTCCTTTCTTCCTTCCTCTCCCCCCACCCTCTCTCCCTCTCTCCCTCTTTTGGGTTTTTTTGGTTTTTGTTTTTTGAGACAGGGTCTCACTATGAAGTTCACGGTGGCCTCCAACTTATTGCGCCTGTACTGCAGCAGTCCTGTCTCAACCTCTCAAGCGCACACCACACCTCTGTGGTATGTGTGTGTGTGAGTGCCATCATGCCCAACATAAGTCTCTTCCTTGTTGTCCTGTGGTCGCGAGAGGCCTGCTGTGCCTCCAATAATGGATCTGTATTGAAGCAAAGGATCAATCAAAGGATTACAAGTTGTTGCCACTCAGTCTGCCTTCTTTCAAAGAGCTTTCTTGAGGACTCCCACATTGACTCATGGAAAATGTAGTTTCTTAGCTGCCCATATTGCCTCTCTGAATAAAGTTGTGAAAAGATAAAAGACAGTGATAGAATTTGGGTAAATAACTGGCAGCTTCTTCATATTTATTTTAAAAAATTCTATATATTTTAGCCACATTGATGGCACACTGTCATATTCCCAGCACTCTGGGAGGCTGAGGCAGGAGGATCATAAGTTCCTGCCCAACCCAGGCAACTTAGTGCCTTAGTGAGATCCTATTTAAAAAAGGGGGTGGTAGTGATTAGCAGCTCATTGCAAAGGGTTCAATCCTCCATACTACAAAAAGCAAAACAAAACAAACACCCTTTATATTTTAAACCCCAGAATATTTTATCATTGTTACATAGTTAGTACTCGTTTCATTTTGGTAACATTTTTCATTTTTGTTATTTTTTGGTTCTTTCTGTATCTTCAAGCTTCTAACCCAGTACATTTTCCTTGTGCCCAAAGAATAAACATCTTTATTGTTCCTTCTGAAATACAGAGACAAAGATATGTAGGAGCGTATGTCTAGAAACACATTCTTTCTTGAGATTTGCTGATGTTGGATGGAACTCAGCTGCTGTCCTCTGGACAAATGCAGTCTGGGGCTGGATGCTGTCCTGTGGGTTGAGAAGGGTGTTGTCGCCTTGCCACTTCTCTCAGTGCTTGTTCTCTGCCTTTTTGCCTTGATTCTGATGGTGAGCCCCTGCTCGTCTGCTCTCCAGAAATGTGGCCACACATGCCAAAGAGGTTCTGCTCATTTTGAGAGAGTTCCCTAGTGCTTTTTGAGTTCTTGGCCAGATGTGTGTCATTTGCTGTGGTGAATTCTCAGCCATTTTCTCTAGAAATCCTGGTCATAGCCCATATGCTCCCACTTTCCTGCACTTGGGGGAGGTGTGTCCAGTGATACATTGGTCAGAACCAACCCATGGGACTTTCAGTTCTTTTCACTGTTTTTCCGAAGTTTGTCTTTTCTGGTTTTAGTCTAGTGATTTACTCTCGGCTTGTCTTCCAGTTACTTATTTTTCCTCATGTCTGATATGTATTAAAAGCATCTGTTGAGTTTTTAATATCATTATTATATGTTTCAGTGGGGCATGGTTGCATCCACCTGTAATCCCAGTACTTGGTAGGCTAAGTGTCTTAGTTACTCTTCTCTTGTTACTGGGACAAATACCCAACACTCAAAATAAGGGAAGAAAAGATTTATTTAGCTTACAGTTACTGGAGGTTTCAGTCCATATTTAGCTGGCTCCAAGGCAGAGACCCATGGCAGAAAACAACCTTTCACAGTGGCAGGCAAGAGCAAGAGAAGGGATGAGTAGCAGCAGCTCAAGCAGCTAACTTCTCTTCCTTCCTTACGTTGAAATGCAAATCACCTGGCCCAGGGAGCACCCACACTCACAATAACCAATCACAGATTCCAGAACCTGCCCTGTGACTGCATGAGGCTTGGGAGGGGGACACCTATACACAAACTATAACATTCCACCCCTGGACCCCCAAAGACTCATGCACATTCCTTATGCAAAAGGCATTTTAGTCCATCTCTAAGAGTTGTCAAAGTCGCAACAGTTTCAGCATTGCTGAAAAGTCCAAGTCCCAAGTCTCTGTCAGCTCCCACCCAAGTGAAAAGTTAAACACATTCAACATTCAAAGGCACAAGATTTACATTACCATTCCAAGTTACACACAGCAGAATACCAAGCATTGGGACCAACACAAGTCCAAAATCTAGAAGGACCAACATTAAATCCTATAGGTCCTTGTGAAACATCCAAAGCAGCCTGTGATAAATTGTAAGCTCCATGTGGCTCCACCCCTACAGCACTCTTGGTAGTTATAGCTCTCATGGCTTCTCTCTTAGGCTGGCTTTGCTCCCTCTTTGCAGTTTCCCATAGATGATCCATGTTCCTGGCTTTTCCAAACTTCTGGGGTTTCCACTGAATAGGTTTCTCACTCACAGCTTTACACACTGCCCTCTCAGGGGCACACTGCGTGGCCTCCCAGGCCTTCTGAAATCTAGGTGGAAGCCTTCTTAACCTCAGAACTCTTGCATTCTCAATGTGCCTAAAACCACTGCCACGTGGATGATGCCAAGGTCTGCTGCCAGGTGGAGCAGTGGCCAGGCTTCCTTCTCTCTTGGATGTAAGGTTTGAGTACACGGATTGCTGAGCACTCTGACCCTGATTCTGATGAGTAAATTCTCCATGCTGCTGCTGTCATTCTAAAACAAAGGGCTCAGCAGCTTTCCCCTCAAGGCAAAGTCCCTGACTTTTGCAATTCTGAGGCTGCAAAGGGTGGAGACCTTCCACCTCTTGTGATGCCCTCAGCCCATCTTTTCCATTTTCTGGTTCCTTCTCAGCAGTGGAGATCCTCTTAGCTCTGTCTTTGCATTCCACAGCTTTATTGGTGCTTCCTTTCTGGCCAAACTCACAACATTTTGAGACATCCTGCTGGGCTCCTTGCTCTTGATTTACAACATTAATCTGGCTAAAAGCCCCAATAACAGCCATGCCTCTGTCCCAATATTTGGCTGCTTTGAAATGTCTTTTGAAAGATTAATCAGTCTACCATGCTTAATCTTAGCCTTAGGCAAAGTCTCTGGGCACGCACAAAATGCAGACAACTTTTCTGCTAAGTCAGAACACAAATGATCCAGAGTCTAACAACTAATGCAATCCTTCTTCCCAGCAGAAACCTCCCCATCCTGGTCTTTACAGCCTTCTGATCTCCTGAGCTCTGACCAGAATCTCCCCTACAGAAGAGCCGAAGCTGTTCCAGCTCTTCGCAAGCAGACAACATCTCTGAATCCTTCCTATTTCTTCCAATAAGCCATTTCCAAACACTCATGATCCACATGGTCAGGTTTAGTCACAGCAATGACCCCACTCCTGCTAAATGGGGGTGGGTAACTAAGACCAAATTCTGTCTTAGTTACTCTTCTCTCATTGCTGGGACAAAAATCCGACACTCAAAATAAGGGAAGAAAAGGTTTATTTAACTCACAGTTACTGGAGATTTCAGTCCATATTTAGCTGGCTCCAAGGCAGAGAGACACATGGCAGAAAACAACCTTTCATGGCAGCAGGCAAGAGGAAGAGCCAAGGGAGGAGAAGCAGCAGCACAAGCAGCTAACTTCCTTCCTTACCTTGAAATGCAAATCCCCTGCTCCAAGGGAGGTGCAGCACCCACACTCACAATAACCAATCACAGATTCCAGAACCTGCCCTGTGACTGCATGAGGGTTTGGGAGGACACCTATACACAAACCATAACACTGAGGTAGGAGGATCACTATGAGTTCAGGGCCAGCCTGGGCTACATGGTGAAACTTTATCTCAAAAAAATAGAAACAAAACATTATTATATGTTTCAGGTCTGTGATAGCAAGTTGTGATTTTGATCTTTCTGGTTCCCTGAAAACTTGGATGTTTTCCTTTTACTTAGCAGGTATCTCCATTGTCTGGGTCCTCAGGGGATCTGTTCCTGTTTTCTGTAGGTTTTTCATTTAATTTATTTTGGCTTTTGGTCATGTATTACTTTCTCATGTACCTATTGTTTCCAAAACAACAGCAAACTTTATTTATTTATTTATTTGTTTGTTTGTTTGTTTGTTTGTTTGCTTGTTGTATTTGTTTCTTTCTTTATTCATTTTGTGGCTGGCTCAGCCTGCCCTGGTGGTGGCGCTGGCGCAGCATGTGGTGCCGGGGATCGAACTGCAGTCCCCGCAGTTGCCTGAGCCCTCCTAAGCAGGCGCTTTAGACCACTGAACCATCTCGCCGGCCCCACAACAGCAAACTTTTAAGTATGGAAAATGCAAACGTGTATAAAGGATTATATATATTATACATTCCCCTTGTATTCACTACCAAGTTTCAGAAGTTACAAGTGTATGGCCAATCATTTAAATGAGCCTGACCACTTGTTTTTCATTTCCACTGGCTTTTTAAAAAGCAAACCCGAGATGTAGCATTTGATTCATAAAATCTATACTTTCCTATCTATCTCTTTTATTTTATGCATAAAATAATGTATGGGCAAGGGCTGGCCAGGTAGCTTAACAGATTAAAGTGCCTGCTTAGGCAGATGCAAGGGGTTCGATCCCTGGCCTGCTGTGCCAGCCCCAACCCTGGGGCACGCTGAGATGGCAATTGAGACTGGGCATGGTAGCAAATGCCTGTAATCCCAGCGTTTGGGAGGCTAAAAAACAGGAAGGATCACTACAAGTCCGATCTGTGTAGTGAGACCCTGTAGACCCTGTGCCAAATACATTAAAAAAAAAAAAAAAGGTTACAGGCAATTCCTTAATATAATCACATATCCCTTCTTCCTGCTTTTTGGTGTTGGGGATTGAACCCATGGCCACAAACAGGCTAGTTAGTTGCTTTACCACTGAGCTACATCCCCATCCACACATAGCCAGTTAATGCTTAATTTCTCAAGCTGGGCACTACTGCTACTTCAGGAGGATTGTTTGAGCCCAGGCGTTCAGGGCCAGTCTAGATAGTAGAATAAAACTCTATGTCTTAAAAAGACAAGGGCTGGGTGTGGTGATATACATGTGTAATCCCAGCGCCTGGGAGGCTGAGGCAGAAGGATTGCTCTGAGCTTGAGGCCAGCCTGGGCTGCATAAGTGAGTGCAAGGCCAACCTGCATTACATAGTGATGCCCTGCCTCAAGAAACAAACAACAATAACAACAAAAGGTCAAAAACAAGAAATTCTTCTAATTCTTTGCATATAGTGTTTGTCAGTTGGCTTTGTTTTGGGTGCAGGGAAGCCACCCAGAGGTGCCAGGAAGCACTCATCTTATTGTGAGCCATACTCCTTGGGCCTGTTTGGTAATTTCATCATATGAAACATTGCAGTGATGCTGATTTTCATTTCATCAGGCGCAGTGCTGAGCTTAGTTTCTGGGCACCCTAGAATCCCTTAATCAACTGTGGCTGGTCTCCCAGACACCTCACTCTGAGGATAGAGGCCCTGTGATCTCCACCCAAACCCAAGGTTCTTTTCCATGTTCCTCCTGAATAGCAAACTTCAGACTCTAGTTTTTCCTTCTTGCTTCATGAATCTCTTGTTGTCACTGTTCAGCTTTGAATCTGTAACTGCTACTTTTGGAGGTTAGACAATTACATTTTAGAGATGGAGGCCCTTTCCCAAGGTGCCTGGTTTAATTTTATAGTCTTCTTTCTGCTTACAGATCTTGGCTTTAGTTCTTAGTTGCTTTCTGATCATTTCTTTTTTTTTTTGATGGTGCTGAGGATTGAACCCAGGGCTTTTACCCTAAGCTACATCCCCAGCCTTTTTTTTTTTTTTTTTTTTTTAATAAGAAGGTCTCATTAAATCACTAGGTACCCTAGGCTGGGCTTGAACTTGCAACCTTTTTCCTATCTCAGCCTCTCAGAGTGCTGGTGTTACAGGTGTGCGCTGCCACCTCAGGCCTGGACTCAGCTTTGTTGAAACCCTCATGCTACATCACAATAGGGTGGAAAAACAAAAGAATCAGGAACATGTGGAAGGTCAAGTGTGCTGTCAGGAAGTAGAGGGGCATGTCATCACGGTAATTAATCCAGGCCCACGGTAACTAGTGAGATCCAACTCTCTCTGGAGACCTCACCCAATCTTGGGAGATCCTAACCCAGACTCTAGAAAGATAGTCCCCTCTCAGCATGGTGTTCCCATGACCTGATAACCTCTGAAAGTCCCCACCTCTTAATGCCATTGCCCTGGTAATTCATTTTCAGCAAGAATTTGGTCAGGGAAAAACTACACCACAGCCATAGTGTCCACTTTGCTGCTTATTATCAACACAAGAGTTGGTACCGACTAGTTCACCAGTGCCACATGCATTTTGAAAGTATTTTTAAACTTATTAAACACTCATACTCTGGCCTTGCATGAGAAAAGAAAGAAGTAAGTATACTGCCATTTTTTCATTTTTTCAGGACTTTTTGTGGTGCTGAAAATGGAACCCAGAACCTTGTGCACACCAGGCAAGCACTCACCACTGAGCCAGCCCCACCAGCATCTGCATGGTGTTTTATTTCTTCTTGGCCTTGGGCCGTTTAGTGACCTCTATGTTGAATGTAAATACTAACTCATTTAACATGTTCACAGTGCTGTAATTCATGTCTTGCTACCAAGTGGCCCTGATTTGAACATGTTATGTTTTAAGCTGGTAGGAATATGTTGATGTCTTATTAGACATATTAAGAAATAATAATAATAATAATAGAAAAGAATAAAGAAATAAAGTTAAGGTTAGAATGTTTTTCACTTCAAAATTTCAATGCAAAACTGCTATGGAGCTTAGGGTGTGGCTCAGTCAGATTGCTCATCATCTAGGTCCTGAGTTCTACTCTAGCATTGCAGTGGGCTGTGGTGTTTTATAAGATGACCTTAGAGGGCAGGAGCTGCGTTTATAGGCTTATTTTGCACCAAGTATTGCTCTTGGCAATTTATCTACCATCATCTTTGTTTTTGGTTTTCCATTTGCTTTTATTTTTTTGAGACAGAGCTCACTCTGTAATCCAGGTTGGCCTTGAATTCACTGTGTAGCCCCTGCTGGCCTCAGACTCTGTGATCATCCTACCTCAATCTCCAGGTGCTGGGATCAAGGGGCTATGGCACCACACCCAGCTTTCCTTATTTCTGTTTTATAGACAAGAGGGACCTGAAGTTCAGAGAGCTTAAGTAACTTGCCAGTGGTCACACCTGGCAAGTTTGGTTTTTTTACCGCTGAGCCATCAGGTGTTTTGTTTGTTTTTAACACTTCACCTTCCCTCCAGAGACATAGGGTTTTGCTGGAGTCTGCTATTCAACCAGGGCCATTGTGGTCCTCCAGATCATAGTGAATGCATCCTCCTCTTGGGTTTGCTGAGCAGTTTTACTGTTCCCTCTCTCCAGGGGCTACGCCGTGGCCAGCAGCAGTGAGGACCGCATGAACGAGCCTCCTACCTCACTGGGGCTTGTGCCCCACCAGGTCAGTGATGGGATGAAATCAGGGTTCTTTGCCTATGTGTGGGGTGGGGGAACACTTGAGATCCCTTCCCTGTCTCTGTACAGCCTCTTCAATCTGCATCCAGGATTTCAGAGGGAGCCTTTGTGAACACCTGAAAGGTGCGCTCTCTAGGGGAGCCCACAGGGAAACATTGAGACCCAGGAGTATAGTCAAGTCTTTGATGCATTCTACCTGTTGACCCAGGAGTGAAAGAGGAAGCTTAGCAATGGCTGGAGTCTCAGCCATGTGTGCAGGAAGGTGTCCTTCTGGCCAGAGCACAAAACCTCTCCCTGCCTTAGTCTCTTCTTTGTAAAAAAAAGGTGGAGCCCCCACCACTCCCAGCCTGGTACACTAGAGACTAGGACAGCAGTGGGAGAGTCCCAAAGAGTGCCTGCTGTTCTTGTTACTGCTGTTTGTTTTTATTAACTCCCTACCTAGTACATAGCTAGAATGAGAAGACAACTAGGAAGGTGTTGCTTCCCTAAAGTGGGGGTGAATTGGGGTTGAGGGAGTGATCTTTTCAGAAATAGAACCTGAAGCATCCTATGAAATTTCTATCCCATAGGGCGTGACCCCAAGAAATAGAGGGACATGGTGTGAGACCTGGGTGGCCTTTTCAGGCGTGTGCATCACTAGATGTTTCAGAGGGAGTGAGAGGGTCCCAGAGGGCAGCACTCTTGGTTCTTCCACGCTAAGCGTGAGCACTCTTCAGGGCAGCGGTGGCTGTGCCCCTTAGCATCTCGTTCTGTTCTATCTTTGGTGCATGCTAAGCCTGTGCTCTATCATGAGCTGCATCCCACTATCCCGTCCATTCAGTGCTCCAGGACAGACTCCCATCTTGCTCTCATGCCTGTCCATGTCCAGGTTGGCCCTGTGCTTTTCCAGTTAAGGAGGAAAAATGACCCAAAAAGGTCATGGGGAGAGTTACAGGCTGCTCCAGTCCCCACACCTGCCCTCCCTGATACCTTGTTGGTAGCCTCAGCTCCTGACCTCACACCTCCCACCATACACCTGGCATTGGGCTCCCACCTTCCCAGGCCCCATGTCCATATCAGTGAAAACAGGTGTTTGGCCTTTGTCCAGGAACCTACCTGACACAGGTTGCTGCAACCACAGAGCCTTGGGGAATGTGACCTCCCCCTGTTCCAGATATGGGCCCCTGGACACTGACCCTCAGACTGCCTTCCCTGCCCCTCAGACCTTGAGCTGCATCCTCATCTCCTTTACAGATTTGTGCTGAGAAAAGCCTTAATTAAATTTTCAGTCATGCCCTGCTCTGGTTTCCTTCTTCAAGCCCTTTATGTTTAATTACTGCAGTTGTAGTTTTCTCAGTGCTGAGGCCAGAGGGCAGAACCCACTCTTTAGAGAAGGGCCCAGTGTCAAAATGCATGTGCCCATGTTTTCCAAGTGCTATGGCAACTAATCCTTCTCGTGTGACTGATCCCCATTGAGCCTGGTGATTGTTTGTCATTCAGCAGCCCTTCCAGTTCCCTCTCCTCCTTTTTAGCCTCCTGAAGGATTATTTTGGTTATTGGCCATCTCTTCATTTGGTCTTTTCAAAGACTGAAGAATAACTCGGCCATATATGGGAAAGGCCTGGAGTGTGTGTGTGTGTGTGTGTGTGTGTGTGTGTGTGTGTGTGATCACTCGTTTGCAATATTTCAGGTTTCAAGCCTTTATTTTTAGCTGCATTCTAAAAAAGAAAGCGAAGAGAGAATTTAATCAGGGTCATGGTGTCCATTTTTAATGTTCATACAACTTTTCCTTTTTCTAAAGCACATGCATCTATTCCTGCAACTGTATTTTGATTAGGGGAACATCCTTTGCACAAAAACATTACCCAGTTGCCAACTCAGCACTTCGCTCTTCCCTTTCCTCCTCACCCTTCCCCCACACCCTTTTTTCCCTCCCCCTCATACTCCCTACCCTTTCAAGATAAATGGTTTCCTGTTGGAGGGAACCCAGTAAACTCCTTTGTGTAATTTGCATGTGAAGAATGACCAGTCAGGCTCTCTTGGCTCATTTTTCTCAGTGCCCCAAAGGAGACCGTTCCTCCCCTGTCTCCTGCAGAATGAAATGTAGTGTCACAGAAAAGCAGCAGTTCTTTGAGACTCACACAGCCTACACCAGCAGCTCCTTATGTAGCTTGGAGGAAGTTCCTTAGCTTTCCTGTGTTCCCTGGTCCCTGCCCTCCTGGTCAGAGCTGAGAGGGCTGAGGATTACTTGTCCTTCCCTCTGTGGGCTAGGGCAGAACTCAGCCCATCCAGAGATTGCCTAAGTATACATCATTGGACCCTGGAACTCATGAATTTCTTCCCAAAGAAAACTCTTAATGACTCTGAAAACCTTGAAAACCAATTTTTTTTTCTATTTTGTCCCCAAGTATGTGGTTTGCCAAACAGACAGCAAGTATGAGCTACTTTCTGTCTAAAATGAAATTGAATCTTCAAAAACATCATTTTAGCCAGGTATAATAGTGCATGCTTGTAATCAAAGCACTTGGAAGGTTGAGGCAGGAGGATTGCCATGAATTCAAGGCCAGCCTGGACTACATAATGAGTTCAGGGTCAGCCTAAACAACATAGTGAGACCCTATGTCAAAAAAACAAAGAAAGAAAGAACATTTTATCAATGCATAAAGCCCCACCTATCACTAGTGTACAGCTTGACAGATTACTGCAAAATGAGCGCAGCTGTGCGAGCGCACAGATGAGAAGTGTGTGGTCAAGCTCTCGCCCACCCATGCAGATGAAAGTATCTTTTTTAGGAGACACAAGGGCTTACTCTGTAGTCCAGGAAAGCCTTGAGCTCAGTCTTCTGTGTCTGACATCTAGGAGCTGGATGACAGGCATGCTGAGAGCTAAGCATCTCTCACTCTCAGCCCTGTGGGAGACTTTCGTCTGACTCTGATCTTCCTGTAAATGGTCCCATGGTAATGCCCTCTTGATCTGCTTGCTTTGGTGGAGAGCTTTGTCACTGTAGTTCCTAGCATAGTGGTGGATTCCCTCTGCTTCCTAGCCCCTGAGATCTTTTACTGAGGGCCATATCCTTCTAGTACTTTGGTGCTTGGCACCATTCAGGTCTTGTGAAAGGTATAGCCCACTCCTAAGGTCTGAAGGAAGCTAGGGGGCAGGCTAGTGAGAGATCATGACCAAAGTGGACATTAGTGGCCAACAGCCCTGCCAACCCATAGTTAGACCCTTAGCAACCACAGCAGTTGTCCAGACTGCAAGGTCCTGCTTAATTGCTTAGTCCTGTTTGTGTTACCAGCAGTGTACACACTTTGTGTGGAGTAAATATACTCTAGGCTCTAAACTGCTGAAGACAAGACCCTGGATGTGGTTGGCCCTCCTCTTGGTCAGGGCTTGCCACCCTCACAGATCTCTGGAGCTTTTGAGTTCTTTCTTGTGGTTTGTTTCAAGGAAGTAGAACAAAGCCAACACTAGGGCAGGCACCTGCAAATGCCAAATGCCGGGCCTGGGAGTTTCTAGTGATCAGTGCCAAAGCCTTGGGCCGTGCGTTGGGCTGGTACTGCTTTGGCTTCTCTGCTCATGCTGGGCACCCAGATCCTTAGGCCTTTTGCTTCTAACAAGGTCTCTCTTTTTTTTTTTTTGACACTAGGAAACACCAGTGTCTGTGCGTATGGCCCACTCATCCCATCTCCTGCCCCATGCAGCTACACTGACAGTTGCTTCTTACATACCAAGTTCAGAGGAGTTAAGAAGTGACACGAGGTCACCAGTGTTTGATTCCTCTGGTCTTAGAGCCATCTAAGGTGGATGATGGTTTCAAGCCATGTGGCTACAGTGGGGAGGAGGAGTCTGGGTAGATCTGACAATGTCTGGGGTGCTTCTGGGAGGCCCCAGATAAGAAAGGGCTTCTTTTCTGGGGGACAAATCATCGATGAAGCCGGAGTCTGAAGCATCTTGGGTTAATGGCTCATCCCAGGTGGAGCCAGGCCTCCACCAGTTGAAAGATGTCACTGTGCTTAATGAGTGTTCCTCATGAGATGAGACTGTCCTGAGGCTGCCTCATGGGGTTCCCATGGGAAGGGTGGCCAGAAGCCTTGGTGATCATTCAGATTTCTCCAAGTCCACTTTGCTCTCAGTCTCATAACATACATGCATGTGTGCATTCATTCATTCATTCCCTCATTTCCTCAGAGGACTGGAGGCAGCTCCTGCCCCTTATTAGTGTGCTACTTGCTTGTCCTCTGAACCTTGTATTTTATGTGTCTACACATGGGGAATATCATAGTAAGCTCTTGAATTCTTATGTAGGTTAACTTGTGTTTGCCAGGCATTAGCAAGTTCTGGGAACACGGAGACACTTGGTTGTATCATTGTCTTTTACTTTTTGTCCCACAGCAAGTTTATCTCCTTTCCTAAGCATAAAGTTACATGGAATCACTTGCAACTTTGGGAGCAGTGGTCACATAGGGAATGGCTGTAAGCATGAGCTCTGTTCTTCAGTGTTTTTCTGAGAATGCCACTGGCTCATTTCTGCTTTCTCCTCTGCCCCTTGGTGGACTAAGTTTGATACTGAGAGGCAGGCAGCAGGGACAAGTGAAAGCTGTGATCTAAAACAGAGACCTCTATTCTGACTAAACTTCTTGTCTTGGCATTGAATTGGACTAAGACTGTTCAACATCCAAGACCACCTGGAGTTTGGAGTGCATTTTTTAAAGGTTTTTTTGTTTTGATTTCTTTTTTTGGTACTGGGAATCAATCTCATCACCTCATGCATGCCAGGCAGGCACTGTGCCCCTGAGTTATACCCCTAGCCCTGGAGCTCATTTTTAATTGTGAAGATTCTCAGCTCTAGGCTGGTGCTGGGCCTGCTGGAAACTGGTCTCTGAAGCTAGAGCAGGGAGTTCCACATAGGCCCAAGTGGAGCCTTCAAAATGGCCTGGTTGGGAGCTGGCGAGGAAGAGTGCCATCTGTTTATTTTGTAGCCATCTTGGGCAGAGACTAGGAAGAGAATTTAGTTCACCTACTAGGACTTCAAAATCTGAGTGTTAGGGAATGTTTCCTTTCCTTGTGCTTTCCCGCCCTCCCTCTCTCCTCCTCCCCTCCCTCCCCCCTGGTAGCCCAAGACATGCCTTCTAGGTGCAAGGGAGAGGGGAGAGGCCCAGTGAGAAGGGGACGTGGAAGACCCAGTGGAGGAGCAGGGACCTCAGCCTGATGACTCTAGAATTCAGTGCAGACCTTGAATCACAGTCACCTCCACCATTTCCCAGGCCATTCCCCTGAGGGAGCTTTCTGGGGATGGATGCTTCAGAAGCATGCTACTGATCTATGGCATCCTGAGGAACATTGTCCTGGACTGCCTTAGCAATGTGGTGCCCACCTGTGCTAGTTGTGTGCTAAAGGGACTCTTACTCTCTGTCCTGAGCATGTCGCAGCCTGCACAGGGGACAGGGGAGACCTGGCCTGGCAGCCTCAAAGAACTCAGCAGCCTGCATAGGTGTTACCCATGACTTTGAAGTGCAGCCCACAGGTGGCCAGCTGAGGGCCATGTGTCAGGTACAGTAATTCTTTGCAGCCTTTTCTGTCCTCCATGTGATCTAGCCACTCTGCAGACTGAGGCAGGAGGATCTGTAGTTTGTGTCCAGCCTAGACAACTTGGTAAGACCTTGTCTCACCAAGGATAAAATAGAAAAGGCTGGGACTAGGGATGCATTGTGGAGGTAGAGCACCTTAAGGTTCAGGCCCAGCTCTCAAAAAAAAAAAATCGAAAAACCTGAAAACCCAGTTGGAAGCTTTCCTCATCCTGTGCGGTTTTCACGTTCTTGCTGAGGGCAGCCTGCTGTCTTCTCTGGTGTTGTTAGCCAAGCTAACGCTTGGCTTACCACTGAGGTCCTGGTGACTGGATTTCAAGTCAGGCTCATTTGTTCTTTTTGTGCCTGGGTTGGAGGAGTGGGCCAAAGCCAAAAAACTTCAACTCATTGTGTTTCTCTGAGACTTTAGTTTTCAGCTGGATTTTAAAAAACATGCCATGAGCAGCAAAGATACACCCATAGTCCTAGCTTTGCATAACACCTTTCTCCTGGGTAGGGTGTAGCACAGTAGTACAGAAGCTGCTTAGCGCACTGCAGCCCTGGTTTCATCTCCAGCCCTTAGTAAAGAAGGCTTGGGTTCATAGCTGACAGATGAGCAGGGTAGGCTTTATGTTTTATATTTTTTTGTACTTTTGAAAAACTTAGGGTTATGAGCTTTTAAAAAGTTGCTCTTTTTAGGGCCCAGGAGATAGTTCAGTAGAGTAAGTGCTTGCCTGGCAAGCACAAGGTTCTGAGTTCAATCCCCAGTACTGGAAAAGAAGAAGATTGCTTTTCATCTCAGTGTGATGATGCCTATCTGTAATCTCAGCCTTTAGGAAACCAAGTAGGAGAATCACCTTGAGTTTGAGGCCAGCCTAGGCTCCCCAGTGAGAAGCCAGTCTGAACTACATGGTGAGATCCTGTCAAAAAATAAATAATAATAATAATAATAATAATAATTTGCCGTTTTACCAAGGCGTAATTCATAGCCAGTATGTGTACTTTTTAGTAAGTGTTGACAAGTGTGTACACTCATACACAGCCACCACAGAGGAGACGTGGGGCATTTCTATTGCTCCGAAGTTTCCCCATACTCTCCTAACCTCAGCTGACCACCAGTCCAATTTCTATATAGGTTATTTTCATTTCTTCTCAAGGTCTCCTTACATTGAAAATAAGAGGTATTTATGTTTAAAAATTGATTTAGTTTTAAAACAGGTAATGTGTGCAGGGGTGCCAGTGAGGTTGGTTCCTCACTAACTGCCAAGCTTGGGGTAGATGAAATTGGTATCCCCCCAAAGCAGAATTGGCAGGGGTCAGTTTAAAAGGGGGATAAGTATTTAAACATTAAGTGTAGGCAAATGGAAGTAAAGATGCTGTGGGAGAGGTGGTTATTTTTTGTTTGCGTGTCTGTTTTCTGTCAAGTGTTGTTTTTAGAGGAAGCATTTGTTTAATAAAGCTATTTAGGGCCAGGGAGGTAGCTGATTGGTCTAAGCGCCTGCCTGGCAAGCGCAAGAACCTGGGTTTGATCCCCAGTACTGCATGCCAATGCTGGTCCCACCAAGCTGGCCACCAAAACTGGGCATGGTAGTGCACACCTGTGATCCCGGCACTGGGGAGGCTGAGACAGGAGGATTGCTACAAGTCTGAGCTATGTAGCAAGACCTTGTACCAAATATGTAACTTTAAAAGAAAAAAAAGCTCTTTAATCTTCACCCTCTGTTGAGAAGAGGCATCAGCGGGCTCAGAAGTGCAAACCTGTAACGAAAGCATTGGGTACTTTAGAGGCTGAGGCAGAAGGAACGCAGTGAGTTCACGGCCAGTCTGACCATAGTGAGTGCCTGTCTTAACAGAGAGAGAGAGAGAGAGAGAGAGAGAGAGAGAGAGAGAGAGAGCGAGCGCGCAAATATTGGCAATTAGAGAAGAGCTGAAAGCGAGTGTTTAGAGAAATAACCAGTTGTGTCAAGAGGTTTAGGTTTTGGTTGTTGTGTAGAGGGGGAAATGATAAGCATGACTTTATAAGGCCCCGTTTCTTAAATGCTGATTTGGTACAGGCTAAGTAAAGTGGAATGCTGATGCTGTTTTAGAAAATTTGGGAAGAATCCAGGCTTCCTAATTGCTCTGTTTTGTGACAACCAGCAGGTAAGGCGGATGGTACAGTGTAGATCACAGACCTGTGTGAATAAGGTAGCTGAGTACATGGCATCACACAAGGTGGAAAACACCTGGGATCTTCTTACACCAGACAGCCCCGCCCCAGACCTTTCACATCCAGGGCCCAGTAGTCTCCTGATGAGCACATAGGGAAAAGGGCCAAACAAGCCACTGATATACTCTGTATGCCACTAAGTATAAACATTCATGGTGAATTTTCTTCTCCCAAGTGGGATACAGTCTGTGTGCACATGCACACCTGCTGTTGGGTTGAGACCAGAGCCTCAGGTTTGCAGAGCAGGAACCAAGCATTGAGCCACACCCCAGCCTGTATAGTTCTTTCTGCTTCTGTGGTTGGGAGATGAGGCCTGGCTGTCCAGAGAGGTATGAATATATTGTTAGAATGTCGGCCTGCACTACCTGAATTTCTAACTGCCCTGAGAATTGCTTGTATTTCATGGTTTATTTAGGATGCATTTTCTCCACAGAGTTTAGGTAGGAGGACAAGTATTCCTGTAGGCTTCAGTTTATTTGCGTTTCACTTAATCATTTCATAATTTACTCAGTATGTTTTAGGAACAGATCATTGTGCTGTAGGTAAACACAAATAGTTCAACATTCTAAAAGCAAGGAAGTTTTTAAAAATTATTTTAAAAGCTAATTACACCATAGTCTGATCCTGAAATTCATGTGGAAATGCCAGGGACCCAGAATAAACAAATAATCTTGGAAAAGAAGAATAAGGTTGGAGCACTCACACTTTCCAATACCAGACATATGCAAAGCTACTGCAATCAGGACTGCTACAGGGTCAGCCAAATAGCTCAGCAAATTAAAGTGCCTGTCTAGGCAGACACAGGGACTGGAGTTTAATCCCCAGTGTGCTGTGCTGGCCCCACTGCACTGAGATAGCAATTGAGACTGGGCATAGTGGTACACCCCTGTAATCCCAGCACTTGGGAGGCTGATAACAGGAAGATCACCATGAGTCTGATCTGTGTAGTGAGACCTTGTAGACCCTGTACTAAATACATTTTAAGAAAGAAAGAAAGAAAGAAAGACAGAAAGAAAGAAAGAAAGAAAGAAAGAAAGAAAGAAAGAAAAGAAAGAAAAAAAGATAAGATTCTGCTACAGATCCCATGTCAGATCTTGACCTGAAACTGATAGCTGGAACGGAGCCTTTGATTCATGGCTAACTCTACAGCTTACTTTGGGAAGAATAGTCATCAGTACATAGTAAGGGGACAACTGGATTTCCACATGTAGTCACATGAATTTAGACTGTCATCTCATGCCATATAAAAATTACCCCAAATGAATCATATTCCTACATGGAATGGCTATAGATATGAAACTCATAGGAGATAAATCATAAATAGAAATTGCTGTGGGTTAGTAGTGATTTCTTACATATGTGACACCTGCAGATGAAGCAACAAAAGAAACAAAGAAATAAAGTTCATCAAAATACAAAGTGCTTCAAAAAGCCAAAAGGTAAACTATAGATAAAAGAAAATATTTGCAGCTCACATAACCAGTAAAAAACTTGTACACTATATAAAGAACTTGCAGATTAACAGGAAAAAGAGCCACGCATGGTATTGCATACCTGTATCCCAGCTATTTAGGAGGCTGAAGCAGGAGGATTCTTTGTTCCAGGCCATCCTTGACTACTTAGCAAAATTCCATCTCAAACTTTTAAATAGGGCTGGAGAGCCAAGTGTAATGATGTACACCTATAATTCCAGCACTATGGGATATGAAGCAGGAAGATTGCAAGTTTGAGACCAGCCTGGGCAATTTAGTGGGACCCTTTCTCAAAATTAAAAATAAAGGACAGGGTGTGTAGCTCGGTACAAAGGATCTATGTTCAGTCTTCAGTATGAGAGATGTAAAGACAAATAAATAGAGAGGCGCTTTTCTCACTGCTGAGATAAACTTTCAGTTCATAGTTGGCTGGCTCAAAGACAAAGTGATATATCAGAGGGGTACACAGAGAAGATAGCCGGTAGCTGATAGCAAAAATAAGCAACAAACCTCTTTCTGTCCATTGTGTTCTTCCTAAGGGTGGGTAGCACTCAAACCCTTAATACTAGCACTACATCATGAATCAGTCCCAGCATCACACACTGCCAATGGTTGTAATTTCCATGGGTTTTCTTTTGCTCCTTTTCTGCTCCTTTTTTGAAGTTTTCCTCAGATGAACCACATTCCTGCCTTCTCTAAACTTTTGGGATCTCTACCTATACCTCTGACTTTACATTGTTTCATACTTCCCTCTCTCACTGCCAAAATTTATATCAATCAATGCTTATTAGAGAAACAGATATAGTATAAGATGTACAAATATAAAAGGATTTATAAGATTGGCTTATTTGGCCACCCACAAAATGGAGTGTGGACAAATACAAAAGATGTGTCTGTACACTTAGGACACAAAGGATCCAGCCCAAGGCCCGGAGCTCCCTGTAGTGTCCCATGTGTGTCCATATCATGAAACTGAAGGATCTGTGATGGGAGACTGAAGCATTTGGGTGTTTGGCAGGGTCCTGACGAGGCGGTGGAGGTTTAGTTCCTAGATGCTCATGAGATTTTGTCAGAGGAAGAGATTTCTCCACCTGCAGTGACAGAGGTGTCCCAATCCCCAGCCTGTGTGGTTGACGTCTTCTAGTATCTCTTAGGACACTAATCCTGTATTGACCAAACAGGATAAGACTGACATTCCTCAGGACCCATCTTCACCATCTACTTTTGCTTCTATGCCTATAACCAGTTCAAATCACAGAAGGCTTCAAGGGATGAGGTACATAGTGTGACCTGTGGGGAGGTCTGCTATTCTCCCAAAGAATCTCTTGAGTTTTCTAGCTCTTATAAGAGGAGGACTGATGAGCAAGTGTGGCAATGGATTTTATGGGTGTGGAATAATAGTGGCAAAAATATACCACTGGATCAGGCCAAGTTTGTTGATTTCAATAAACAGATTCTGAGTTTACTGTTGTAGCTCATGGAATAAAGAATAATGTTAGTAGGTTTTTTTTTTTTTTTTTTTTTTTGGTTGGTTGGCAGAAGTATGGATCAAAAATGGTCCACTATGAATGAGTTAGATATCCCTAATATGCTGTGCTTTGCTATTGATGTGGAGATTCAGAGGCTTATGGAAATGGGAATGCAGGAGAGAATTTTTCATGTCAATCCTAATGTGCCACACTGAGAGAATCCAGAAATATTTACCTTTCACTAACACTTTAAGCACCAATGTCCCAGAAGGGCCCTGTCATTGCTCTTCTCTGTATGTCGGACCTTATGGTGGGTTCTAAGGTTACTCAGTTGGGAAATTTAAGGAAAATGGTTTGGTTGGATCCCACAGTAGCACGAAGCAAGTAGAAGCATTTACTCTCCAAAGGCAGGATGCATATATTTAGCATAATGGACAGCAGATGAAAAACAATGACCAGAATGGTCTGATGGTCTGACATGTGTAGACATAGCATTAGCTGGTTAGCCAGTATTCCCAAAAGTGAAATAGATGGGAGACCTACAGAACTTTTACTAGATTGATTGATTAATTAATTAATTAATTCATTCATTCATTCATTTATTCATTCATTCATTTTTGAGACAGGGTCTCACTATATAGTTCAGGCTGGCCTTGAATTCACAATAATCTTCCCATCTCAGCACTTTGCCTAAGTGACTGCATAGTGAGGAAAGGGAAATGATGAGACATTTCAGGAACTACTGGATATTGGTTCTGAACTAACACTGATTCTAGGATTACAGACATGTGCCACCATGCCTGGATTTACTAGCTTTATGTAGTTTAAAATATTTAAGGGAAAATGAACAGAAACCTACTTCAGATTGTGCTAACACTGAATCATGGCCCCTTAACCAGTTCCTGTAGTTGAGCCAGTTTACAGGTCTAGAATACCTTCAATGAAAGGGGAGCCAGCTGCCCTTGGGACAGGATCCTGATGCACCAAAAATGTATACAGTCACTCTTTCTCCTATCCTTTCCCAGAGGGACCTAAGGCACTTTGCCCAAGTGACTGCATAGTGGGGAAAGGGAAATGATCAGACATTTCAGGAACTACTGGATACTGGTTCTGAACTAACACTGATTCTAGGAGATCTAAAACATCATTATGGCTCTCCAATAAGAATAGTGACCTGTGGAGGTAGAGTGATCAAAGAAGTATTAGCAAAGGTCAGACTTGCAGTGTTCGTCAGGCCCTCAAATCTGTTTTGTAGTACTTCCCCTATTCCTCAATAGTGGCAGCCTAGGGAATTTGTTCCTTGGGATTTAGTTCACAGGTACTTGATTCCAACAGCCAAGATAGAAGGAAACCTGACTCATGTATCACCTGGCAACAGACCTTGGTATCATCCTCATGGTGCTGGTTGTAGGTGCATGCAGAGTGTAAGAGTTGTGCGGTCAGGAAGGATTCTATCCAGATTTCAGAAGAAGGTCTAGGAGGCCAAGCGGTGTATACACGATTAGTGTGTGAAGCTGTGAGTGTAAAGCCAAAGGTGCAGTGGAGACCCCAGAAATTTGGGAGAAGCCAGGAATAGGGATCATCCAAGGTAAAAGTGAAGAGTGGAGCTCCCCTCAAGGAAACAGAGCAATCCTTCCTTCTTCATCTCTACAGCATTTCAGGACAATCCTCTGTAGGGTAGATCTTGCATACTAAGAACTACATTGAACTAGTTTTGTTGGGCATTCCTTACTCAAGTTGACAACAGCCAAACATCCCATGGGCAAAAGGACAGCTGAGCTGTAGATGTAGCTCAGTAGCAGAGTGCTTGCCTAGCATGTACTCCTGGGCTCAATCCACAGAACTGCAAAAAATAAAACCAGATTTAAAACTTGATGCAGGATTTAAACAGACATTTCTCAAAAGAAGATAAACAAATTATCAAGAAACACATGCTTGACATTACTAGTTTTTTAGGAAATACAAGTCTAAGTCAGTGAGATACATCAAATTCACTAGGATAGCCACATTAAAGAGATTTCAAAGAAGAGTTGAAAAAGCATTGGAGGAGCTAGAGCCCTCACACTCAGCAAGTGGAAAAATAATATGGTATCATCACTTTGGAAAGAGATTTGGCAGTTCCTCAGAGTATTAAACATTTCATTCTTGGATATGTGCCCAAGAAAAATGACCATGTCCTAAGGAGTGGATAAATACAGTATATCCATAAAACTCATTTTGGCAATCATGATGAATGATATATTGATCCATTTCATAATGTGTGAAAAGATACTAAGCAAAAGTAGCCAGTTGAGGGAATGTAGCAACATGAGGAAGAGAAGAAAGAGGAAAGTGAGTCCCTAGGACTCAGGAAGGATATGAAACAAAAATTGAATCCCAGGAGGAAAGCAAAGAGAAACACTCCAATGAAGAAAGAGGTGCAGATGCAGTAACTACTGGAGATTCTAGAGGTCTGAATGGAGCAACGCACTAGTGGAATGGAACAGTGGATACAGCAGACTGCAGTGGTTGGCTATGGGTGATGCTACTGTTATTGCTGATTGTACTACTTTAGTCAAGGGGATGTAATTGTTCTAAACAGTGGTTCTTCCTAGCATATCAATACTGAGATTGCCTAAGGGTTATAAACAATGTGAAAGAACCAGGGTCTGGGCCAAATAGGCAGCAACTTCTCAAATAAAGAGGCAGGATCTTCTAACAGAAACAAAATCCAAATGGCCACCTACACATGGAAGACATCTCTGAGTAGTCATTACCTAAGGATTCTAAATACAGCCAGTAAAGCTATATGCCATATGCTTATGCATATACATCAACCCAGCAATTAAAGTAAAAACAAAATAAAAAATGAGAATACACTTAAGATGCAACATTAGATTTCTAGTTCACCAAAGGTAAATTGAGGAGGCAAGAAGGTGGAACAATTCAAAAGCCACCTTTTGGGACTCTCTGAAGTGGTAACAGCAGAAGTAGCAAAGCAGATGAATGAGGCTCTAGGAAAAATCAAGTAAATAATTTCTTAGATAACTACAGAGTGGTGATCTTAACAAAGAAATTGTTTAGTGAATCCAGAGTAGACCCAGATGTTTAAAACGTTTACAAAAATGATGGAAACCATAAATGGCCAACATAAAAACACAATTGGACCCATGAAGCATTCAGACAGGATCAAGATTAAAAATTCCATTAAAAGTATATGCAGCAAGATGAGCTAATGTGAGGAAAGAATATCAGCTCTAGAAGATAGGATGGTGTTTAGCAATCAAGAAAAGACAGATTTCTTAAAAACAGCAAGGGATCATGAAAACTCAATCCAACAGCTGCTAGGTGATAGAAAGAATAATGACAGATTGATCAGAGTCATGCAAAAGGGGATAGTGCAGATGATATAAACCTGTTCACAGACCTAACAGCAGAAAACATCTCAAGCAGGGAAGAATTTGAAAGTAGATAAATGAGGCATATAGAACTCCAATTAACCATGATAAAAAAAATCTATAGCAAGACACGTAGTAGTCAAGATTCCAAAAATTAAACACAAGAACAAAATATTAAAAGCTGTTCAAGAGGCCTGGGGAAATAGCTTAGTGATGTAAGTGTCTGCCTGGCAAGTGCAAGGTCCTGAGTTCAATCCCTCGTACCAAAAAGAAAGAAAATAATACAAATAATGTACTGAAGAGTTGGTTCTTTGAAAGATTAAGTTAACAAACTTTAGCCAACTTTATCAAAAAAAGGAAAGAAAAGATTCAAGTCCATGCAATTAGGAATAAAAGGGGTGAAATCAAAACAGATCCTTCAGAAATCCAGAAGATCACCAATACTGACTTAATCTGTATTGTCAGGTCTATAGTTCTCCAGTCTAATGGGTGATCTATTGAAGGGTGCACCTGTATTCTAATAAGATGGAAAGCACAGAAGAAATGGACAAATTCCTTGATATATATGAATTATAAACACTGAATCAGGAAGATACAAAATTTCTAAATAAACTTAACAGTCAACAAAATCAAAGATGTAATTAAAAACCTACCAAAAAAGAAAACCCCAGGCCTTGATGTAGTCACTGCTGAATTTTGTAGGAAATTTAGAGAAGTCCAAATGCCATTGTTTCTCAAACTCTTTAATGAAATTGAAAGGAAAACATTATTCCCAAAGTCATTCCTGGAAGCAAGCATTACTCTGATAGCAAAACCAGAGAATTGTCCAACTGAAAAGAACTACAGGCCAATCTTCTTAATGAGCATAGATACAAAAATCCTCAGTAAGTGGGTTGGGGAGATAACTCAATGGAATAAGTGCTTGCCTGGTAAGTGCAAGGTACTGAGTTTGATCCCTGGTACCACCAAAAAAAAAAGTATCAATAAAGTATTGGCAAACAGAATGCAGCAATACTTAATGTATAATCATTAAGATTATACACCATGACCAAGTAGGATTCATCCAGGGATACAAGGATACTTAACATACACAAATCAATAAATGTAATATAATAACAGAGCCAGAGTAAAAACCACATGATCCTCTCAGTAGACACAGAAAAAGAACTTGACAAATACCAAAACCCTACAAAAAATTGAAAAAGATCTTTATCTCAATCTGATAAAAGCCATCTATGATAAACCAACATTGTACTAAATGGACATAAATAAGCTTTCACTCTAAAATCAAGAACAAGACAAGGTTGTCTACTGTCACCACTCTTGTTCAGTATAGTTCTGAAAACAGAGTAGACCAACAAGGAAAGAAAAGCAATAAGGATATGAAAGGAAGAAGTTAAATTAATACTCATGGATGACTTGATACTTTACATTGATGACCTCCAAAACTCAACCCAAAGAGTTCCAAATGTAATAGTGTGGCAGGATATAATGTCAGCATTCAAAAATCAATAGCTTTCCTGTACACATAACAAACACAGAAATTAGGAAAACATCTTTCAAAATACCATCCAAGAAAAAAAGAAAAGGAAAGAAATATCTAAGAATATAACAAAGCAAGTGAATAAACTCAATATTGAAAACTATAGTAGGGGCTGGCAAGGTAGCACAGGAGACTAAAGTGCCTGCTTAAACAGGTTCAGGGACCACAGTTTGACCACCACATACCATGCCAGCCCCTCGCCAGAGTCCAGGCATGATGACACAGGCCTGTAATGCCAGTGCTGGGGAAGCTGAAAGCATGAGGATCACCATGAGTCTAAGTTGCTTAGTGAGACCCTGGAACAACCAAATACATTTTTTTAAAAAAGAAAAGAAAACTATAGTACTCTGAAAAGAGGAGATTAAAGAGGATATCAGAAGAGGGAAAGATATCCCTTGTTCTTCGGTAGGAATAACCAATATAGTGAAAATGGTGATACTTCCAAAATTGTTATGCAGATTTACTGCAATCCTGATAAAAAAAAATTCCAAGAAGTCTCACAATGCCATTGTTTAGAATTAGAAAACAATCATAAAACTCTTTTGGAACTAGAAGAGATCTACAATAGTAAAGGAAATTTTGGCAAGAAAGGCAAGATGGGGTATGACAATCCTTGACTTGGAGCTATAAAGCTACTGTGAAAAAAAATCATATGGTACTGCCAAAAACAGAAAACAAAACGAACAAATAGACATGAGGATCAGTTGAACACATTAGAAGATGTAGAAACAACTTCAGATATACTCAGCCACCTTATCTTTGACCAAGGAGTCAAACACTTTCACTAGAAGAATAGCTTCTTTAATAAACGGTGCTAGAAAAACTGACTTTCCACATGCCAAAGATGAAAAGCAGATTCATATATTTCACCATGCACTAAACTAAAATTAAAATGCATCAAAGATCTAAATATTAATAAATTTGCTGGAAGATAGAATAGATAGACCTCTTGAAGACATTGGTATAGGGAAGATTTTATGATCAAAACCCCGACTATACAGGAACTATCACAAAGAATCAAATAGTATTTCATCTTATTAAAAAGCTTTTATAAAGCAAGAGAAACCACCACCAGAGTAGAGACAACCCACAGTGTAGGAATAAATTTTTGTCATCTGTTCCTTAGAGGACTATTATCTAGAATATATAAAGAACTGAAAAACTCAGATCCCCCCCGCCCCCGCAAAAAAAAATTTAAAGACCTAATCCAGATTTAGGCACCCGATAATAAGACACTTCTCAGATGAAGAATTAAAAGTAGTACATAAATATATGATAAAAATGTTTAACATCACTAGTCGTTTGAGAGGCAGATGAAAAGATCCCTAAGGTTCCATTTTAACCCAGAAAGAATGACTATCAGCAAGAAATCAACCAATAACAAATGCTGGTGAGGCTAAGGTAAAAAAGGAACTCTTCTCCACTGTTGGCAGTGTAGACTGGTGCAACCACTCTCAATGTGGAGACTCTTCAAAAAAACTAAATTAGAGATTCCATTTTATCTGGTTATTCCCCTTCTTAGTATCTTCCTGAAAGAAAGCATCATACCACAGTGATAGATATTATGCATACCTATGCTTATAACAGCACAGTGTGTAATAGTTTAATCTTGGGGACATCTCAAATGCCTTTCAAAAAATTAAGCTAGGGGAAGCCAGATAACTCAGTGTATTAAAGCACTTACTTAGGCAAACACAGGGACTGGGTGTTTGATCCCCTGGTGTGCTATACCAACCCCACCCCCGGGGCTTGCTGGATGATTGAGACTGGGCATGGTGGTGGACCCCTGTAATTCCAGCACGTAGGAGGCTGAAAATGGGAAGATCACCACAAATCAGATCTGTGTAGTGAGACCCTGTAGACCCTATACTAAATACATTTTTAAAAATTGGTGGCTAAAGATTTGTTAATTCAAAAAGTACAGAGTACTACTTTGTCATAAAAGATAGGCTTGAGACCTAGCTAAATGGATGTACCTTAAGACCATACCCTTAAGTAAACTGGACGCACAGATGTAGATAGCATCTGAGAAACCAAAAGTGTAAATAAGGACCAGAATGATAATAGGTACTGAGAAATAGGAAAAAAAGTTCAAATGTGAACTCGAATAAGGGGAATGGGGCAGAGAAGGGACAAGAGAAAAAGAATAGGAGAAAATGGTAGCAACGCTTTTGTAAATAAAAAGGGGAAGAGGAGTTGAATGAAGTTGAAAAGAATGGGGAAAAAAAAAGAAGCAAGGTGTGTCACATGCAGGTACAAATTCCCTGTGATAAGTTACCACTATGTATGTCTAAAATGTACCCATAAAATAAAAAGAGAGGGAACCAAAACAAAGACTCAAAAGAGTAGCCAATTGTGTACAATTCAATTTGTATAGAATATGTGTAATAGGTAAATGAATGGAAATATAAACCAGATTAGTGGTAGCCAGAGTATGTGAAAAAAGGTAAGTGAAGGCTAATTGTTTTAAGGTTGTTGGGTCAAGTAAGAATTCAGAAAATAGATCATGGTAGTGCAACTGAGAAAACACTAAAAGAAATGAAAAACAAAACAAATACTGAATTGCACAGTACAAAAGGAATACTTGACATATGAACCATCTCAGTAACCTGTTACTAGTTTTTTCTCCCCCTTCCCTGTACTGAGGATTAGAATTAGAGCTTTCCCCTGAGCTAACGCACAGCCCATTTTATGTTGTCTTTGGAGGCAGCATCATAGTTGCCCAGGTAGGCCTCTTGGTCTTCCTGCCTCAGAGCTTCCAGATAGCTGGGATTATGGGCTATGCTCCTATGCCTGATATGCTAATTTTAAAAAAAAATCATGTTTTAAGCATAAAGACCAAAAGAAAGGGTTTGAGAGGCTGGAGATATCATTCCTACGTCTAGACTGCTAGAGCTGAGTGGCCCTTAGGGAAGAGCAAGGCTCAGATACAAAGCTGTTAGACAAGAATTCAGTCCATTCAGCCTGGAGTAAGGCAGGAAGTCAGGGTTGTGTCTGGGAGGAATGTAATAGTGCAGTTTAGTGCTGTGGTACAAAGCTTTGGGAGAGACTCAGTCCAGGACCCCACCAGAGTGTGGGGTGGCCTACAGACCTGCAGGGCCAGTGTAAGAACTCCCTGCTTTCCTTGCCCTGCTCCCAAAATGCATAGCATGACTTAGAAGGCTTGGCAGGAGGACACGTGTGGGGGGGCTGTTTAGAGTGCACTGGTGTGGTGTCTATCTGTACAATGTGGGAAACGTTTCCTCTTTGAATCATCTATAACTGGGAATGCTGTGGTTTTTGTTCTGGCCTTCTGGTAACATCTTGGTGAACTTGCTAGGCCTCACACAGGCATAACTTATCAGTTGCCTTTGTCTCCAGGGAAACCGAGTCCACATTCCTGGAAAAGCCATACCATCTACCCAGTCCTCACTGTCTATGTTTTTGTGGTTGATGCTTGTTTTCTCTTTCCTTCCTCTCCTTTTTCTTTCTTCCATTTCAGCTCCTAACTAAGTCTTCTCCCGCACTTCCCTTTAGCTTTACTGCAATCATCTGACAGTTTAGCAGAGAAAAGGTTCCTAGTGCACCAGAAAAAAATGCTTAGAGAAGGTGTGCAAGAGAAAGTAGGTTGTGGGAACCTTTTCATGGTCTATGTGTGTCTGTAGATACTAATGTAAGGCTGTATTAAATAACATTTTAACAGGAAATATGCTAGAAATGGAAGTTTTTTAATAAAAGAAATTTTAATGTAAAAGGCTCATTCAAGTCTAGAATTTGAGAGCTCATGAGGATCTTATCAGCCCCGTTTGGGTCTTCCCATTAAAATCTCTTGTGCGATTTCTGTGTCTCCTGTCTTGGTGTCTTGAGTAGCAAATTTGTGCTGACACTGCACATTACATACTGGAATATGAAAAGGTCACCACATTACTAAACTGTAGGACCCTAAAACATTGTCATATTTTCTTTTGCTTGTTTGTTTGTTTTTATTTTTTGGTGGGACCTGGGTTCGAACTCACAACCTTGCACTTCCCAGGCAGATGCTCATGCTGCAGAGCTATCTCCCCGGCCCCCCATTGTCACATTTTCCATGGTTCACAGTGAAGCTATCTTTATTCCTATCACCTGATTTATCATTTTTACCAGATACTCCTTTGACCTGGGTTTACACATCCCAGCATGTGGGTAGGGACACTTGAAAACTTGCCATTGACATTTTCTTCAAGATTAGATTTTTCAAAGAGAGGTCCACAACTTGAGTTAGCCTGTGGGTACAGGGGGAAGAAGTTAAAGGTGTTCTTTCTCTTCTTTGAAGGGGTCTGTGACGCAGGCTCGTACTCTGGGGTGGGTGTTGGTAGCTGGCCCAGCAGGAGGAGGTGGAGAAGTTCTTAAGGCAGTCAGTGGGAAGTGCAGCTGGGCTTGTGCTCAGCCTGCCTGAGGCCCTGCGTACCAGAGATAAATTGTAAGACCTGATAGTAACAACAAAAGCTCTGTTTTCAGAGAGGACAGAGCGAGGCCCACTTGGAAACCACACCAGGACAGGTTTAAGGTCACTGGGTCAACCTCTGTATCTGTGCTCTGTCACCACTTATTTGAGCTAAGGTGTTCCATCTTTGTGTGGCACAGTTTTGCCAATGTAAAATGGGCTGGCCAGGAAGATCTAGATAATGAATTCATGGGGAAAGGTATAGTCTATGCTTCATTAACGTCACATCCTGTGGAGACTCTAGAGATTTTACCATTAGTATCTTTGCTAATGGTATGTTCATCATGGGTACAGCAAGAGGTGGAAATGTCCCTTCTGGCATCGATCCAGTTGTGGAGCTGTAACTACTATGGGTGTGCTCTTCCACTTGGTAGAACCTGGCTCCATGGTCGCCCAGACTGCACATCTTCTGCAGTGACAAACTCATGCACGAGGTGGCACTGTTTCCCCACCAGTCAGTGCTAGGTTATACTTCACTTCCTCTAACCTGCCTCCACACAGTAATTGGGCCCACCTTTGCTCTGTGGAAGCTTGCTGCCTGGCCAGGCTCCACCGGTACAGCACTGTGGACATGCACACTGGCCTGTGGTCTCTAGAGGAGACCTGAGTCACAGTAACAGAATGGACCCACTTTTGTGTTGTTTTGCAGTGCTCATGGTGTAACCCAGAGCCATGCATTTGATAGACATGCTGCACCGCCAAGCTACATCCCCAGCCCTTCCATGCTTTTGAAGATATTTATAAAAACAATATTTTAGATGTTACAACATGCTTTTATATTTTGGACTCTTATTTGATTTTAGGTCTCACATACTTAAGAAGCTTGTAAGTCCTGATTCCTCATATAGGACCCAATATATTCTTCCCCATACTGGTTACAGTACCAGGGAAAATACTCAGGTTGAGCTCCATTTTTGCTAGTCATCTGTCAGTACTGCTGGAGTAATCATTTCCTCCTCTTGGTCAGACACTAGATAGCCATTTTCACAGATGTGATCATTCTATGCTTTATACAATTGTTCTGTTTTGTTTGTTTTTAGATCCGGGGATTTCTGTCACGGTTTGATAATGTCCTTCCTGTCAGCCTGGCGTTTGACAAATGTACAGCTTGTTCTTCCAAAGTAAGTCATTTTACATTTGAGAGTTTTTAGAAGAGAGCCCATTAGCATTTAACCTCAGCCTTGCTGGCTAGAGTTACCAAAACCAGTGTGCTTGTTTTCAGTTGTCTGTGTCCTCCCTGAAAGCATCCTTACAACATCTGATTTCTAGCCCTCAGAGCTACTGAGCTACTACATGTTTTAACTCTGCATCAATACTTGCATCATGGTAATTTTGACTTGGACTTGAATGTGCCTGATCTTTGTTCCTCCCTAGAGGGTTTGCGCCTTGCATGGACCTCATAGAACAATTTTTGGTTTTTGTTTAGTTTTGTTTTGTTCTGAGGTGCCGAGGGAAGCACTCATGCACGCTAGCCGCATTCTACCACTGAGGCCCAACCCCAGCCCTCTTCAAAGATCAAATTTTAGGCTTGACTCAAATGTGGGGATCCCAGGGAATCCTGGCTCTGTCTTTTGGAGATCTACATAATGACAAAAGAAAAGTAAATAGAGATTAGGGACTCAGATAGGGAGCCAATAAAAGGGCCCTTCAGCTTTGATCTTTCCAACTGCTCTAAAAATAGAGCTGGTCTGCTGCCCCTTGTAATGGAAACCAGCTGATCCATTTCCAAACTGTAGTGATGGCAGCTCCATTTTTAACTGGCTCTGAGATGCCTTCTGAGTCATGCTTATATGTATACTGTGTGTGACAGGTTTCCTTTGGGTGTCCTTTTAAGCCTTCTCACACTCAATAACTTAACCTGGGCTTTAAAAACTCCTCATTCTTGGTAGGCAAAGATTTTTTTCCTGAAAGCAATGTGCATATCTTCATTGGTTGGGATGCCTGGTCTCTAAATCTTTATTGCTATCCAAGACACCTCTATTTTGTACCCTACCCCTGGCGTATGGAGGTGAATTCTAGGGAAGTCGTCTCCTCCAAGTTGATGGACTTCTGTTAAAAACTGTGGGTTTATTTTCTGAGAACTCTGAAAACAGAACACAGATTTAATTAACTGTGTTGATAAATTTGGTTAAATCCAGGTCCTCAAAAATGGAAGACAACATTTTTTTCTGCTTTCTTTGAAAGTAAAATAAGCCCCTCTTTTATTGTTATCTATCCCAAGTTGCCTCTGTTGAGATTTTGAAGCTTATTCTTTGCCGTTAATGACCTGTAAGCTCATTCTTCCTTTAGTTTCTAGTGTAAAATATCTTATCCACCCAGGTTGGATCTTTAAAGGAATCTATGTGAACTTCTGTCTTGCAAGTTTTAGCTTTGTGTGCTCTTTATGGAGCTTATTTTTTCTTTGTATGGCTGAGCTAATTGGTCTTAAAGTAACTGAAGAGTATTAATTTTCATACTGAACTCGTTCGGCTCAGGTGCCAGAAGTTTTTCTATGGCTTTGTGTAAGTCCAGATCATCAACGAAATAAAGATAAGTGCATTCTCTAAGTCAGATGCAAACATCCATTTTCTCTTGTTGTATTTCTAATTAAATTAGCCCATGCGATACTGTTTATGGAGGAATCACAAGCATACCAGCTGACTAGGGCCCCTGTGTGCTTTAAAAGATAATAGCTTTGCCTTTTCCTTTCTTGCTTATTGGAAGCATTAAATTAAACATAGGTATCACGTTTTTGTCAGCAAAACGATTTCCTCTTGGTGGTCATTCTGCAGGTCCTGCTCTACATAAACATGCTTGCCAATTTAATACAAACCGACTTGGATTTTAACAGCTGCGTTCTTCCCACAGCGATCACTTTTCATGTGAGCCAGGGATTGAGTTTCTTTTGTGCTGGAAAGGTTGCTTCATCGGTGCCTGTATTTCCTTACAGTAGAAGTGCAGCATTTACTTACTTGGCTACCTTCTTTATTTGCCCAAAAGAATGTCATTTTCTATCATCTGCAAACCCAGTATTAATACTTTGAAATGACACATCCAATTGCATTTCCATTTCTGGGCCTGTGTGTGTTTTCTCAATGCATACTTAGCTTGATACTTGTTAGAATGAGTCATAGCATAGTTGTTACTGTTTCAAAAGGAATTTTTTATAGCTAGAATTGACTGTAAAAGTTTTCTTTTTTGATATCCACGAAATAATTGTCTTCTTTGGTACAGTGGTACCTCATGAACTTCTTTTCACAATTCTGTTTACAAACTAAATTGACAAGAATCAAATGAAATTCAGTGGTTAGGTTCACTGTTGACCCTGTATGGAAATTTGATTCGGTTCAGGACCAATTCAGTTTACAGAGTCTTCAGAAAGAATTAAATTCATGAACTGAGGTACCACTGTAGTTGAGATTTGTGTTTTTTCCTCTAGGACCAAGGTCATCTTTGTGTCTTAGTTTAGCTACAGAGTATTAATGCTCTTATTAATTGCCTTATGAAATAGTAATAATGTAGGATATAGGTCTTTTCAATAACTAAAGATAGGGAATAGTACAGCTCTTTGCTTATATGCCAGGAAGGCCGAGTCCAAGTGATCTACCCAAAAACCATTTCTTAGACTGGTTGATCTTGCTTAACAGACAACCAGATGAATTCTTCCATTAAAAAAAAAATTGATGTGGAAACCCCAGGCACATCGCCATCCCTGAAACTGGGCATGGTGGCACATGCCTGTAATCTCAGCACTTGGGAGGCTGAGGCAAAAGCATCACTATGAGTCTGAACTGCATAGCAAGACCCTGTACCAAATAAATTTAAAGAGTAAATAATATATATATATTTTTTTAATGGAAGAATCTCAGAAGGTGGCAGATGTTGCAGAGTTGCTTTCATTTTAATTTGTTTCTTTTCTTTTTTAAAATGTTTTTAGTCTCACTACACAGATTGGACTAGTAGTGACCCTCCTGTTTTTGGCCTCCCAACCACTGGGATTACAGGCGTGTGCTACCACTCCCAGTCTCAGTCACCCTCTCAGTGTACCCCAGGGATGGGGCCTGCATGGTGCTTTAATCACCCTAATTTGTTTCTGCCTTTTTTTGAGACAGGGTTTCAATATGTGGTTCAGGCTGCCCTTGAACTCACTGTGTAGCCCATTCTAGTCTTGAACTTGCAGTGACCTTCCTGCCTCAGCTTATCAAATATTGAGATTATAAGCATGTGCCACCATACCTGGAAACTTTCTAAAATAATGACATCTGCCACTGGAATTTGAAAGAAAATTATATTTGAAGCTTGCATATGGTTTTTTGAATTTTTACTTCATTTTTGGTTTTAGAAAGGAATTTAGAACCAAGTACGGTAATACAGAGTTCCTAATGGAGGGGAATATCATTTTGAAACCTAAGTTCCTCGAAGTTCCTCAGAAAGCACTACATTAGTTTATTAGTATTAGTCTTTCACTTAAAATCTCTTGGCGGGTAAGATATTTTTATATAAAGTAAACTTAGAAGTTGAAGGAATAGTATGAAAAACTCCTGTGCAGCTTTCATCCAAGCCCCACCTATTTTTTCCCATTGCCCTTGTGTTGTGTTCCCTTTCATTCTGTCCTCCTCTTTTCTGTGATCTGTGTACATTTTTTGTGAAATTTTAAGATTAAACTTCCATGAAAGTTGCCAGGGAAGATGGGCGTTCTCTTACCTGAATGCAGTGGACTTAGCACATTAGGGCTGCCTGCTGTTCATGCCTTGCTGGGATCAATCCTTAGCCTCTATTTTTAATGTTTTCTCTACCCCTAGTGTTCTCTGGAGGCTCTGTTCTCTTCCTAGAACCAGGATCCAGTTTAGCGTCAAACTTTGCTTTTAGCTGTCCTGTCTCTTTGGCATCCTTCAATCTGGGAAACTTGCTTAGCTTTCTTTGTCTTTTGTAACTTAAGCCATTTGATAGGTTGCCAGTTATTTTTCTAGAATTTCCCTCAATTTGGACTTGTTTTCTTCTGATTAGGTTCAGGTTCTGAAGTTTTGGCAGGATACCAAAGAAGTGATGTTGTGTGCTCATGTTAGGAGGCACGTGATGCCTTTAATCCCCTTTGGTGATATTATTTTCCCCCTTTACATATTTGTAACTACCTTTCCTAACAGGGGGAAACATGGGTCCCATTATCCTGGATGTATTTACTTCCTTGCTCAAGTTTAGAATACACAAAAACTGGTTTCAAAATTTCTTGTCTGTACTACTGCATAAAATAAACCTAGCAACTACAGTTCAGTATGTGCATGGTTCTTTTTTCTTGTTTTGATACAGGGTCTCGCTACACAGCTCAGACTTGTAGTGATCCTCCTGTCTTAGCCTCCCCAGCGCTGGGATTACAGGCATGTGCCACCATGCTCACTTTCGGTGGCCAGCACAGTGTGGGGCCTACACAGCATGTGGTACTGCAGATCAAACACTAGTCCTTGCACTTGCTAGGCAGGCACTTAGGCCACCAAGTTACCTCCCCAGCCCACATTGTTATTTTTTTCCTGTGTAAAATTCATACACATTGAAATATATGAAACTGAATTTTGTAAGTTTTGACAAATGCTTGCACTCGTGCAAGCCACACTTCTCCAGTCAAAATGCAGAGTCACCACTTCCAAGAGCTTCCCTCATACCCTTCCCAGGAAGTTCTGGGGGCAGGGATGTGAGTCAAATTCTGTGACTATTTTTTCTCTACAAAGGGTAAAGCTAGGTGTCACTGGGTATTTTGTACACTATTGACCTTGTTTCTGGGGCCTAGAAGCTACCCAGAAACTTGTCTGGTATCTACAGAGTCAGGCAGGGTTATGCCTGAGCAAGGACACTGTACATGACACATCCTTGTTCTCCGTGCATGCTTCTGTCACTCATAGCCTTTGTGATCTTGTAGGGACAGTCTGCTCTGTGGGAGCTACCTGGGTCTTATGTAGCATCTGGGGCCTGCCTCCTGCACAGATGGAGCAAGATAGGCCCAGAAACCTAATCTTGAGCTTTTATTGAGTGATTAACAGCCCTAATAATGCACTCAGGCTGTGTGGACCACATAGCAGGCTCTTCTGTCAGCAGGTTGTGATTAAACTTCTGCAAGTGCTTCATTGTTGGCTTTGGTGTGCATCGGGCCTGTGTGCCTGAGCAGTGTTAGGGATAGGATGGCACTGAGCAGTAAACATCAGCTGGTACCCTCAGATGATACAGTGTACTTTCTTCTTGCTTGTGTCATAGCCAGCCTGCCCAGTTATCCTGAGATGTTATGGCACTCTTTATTGTTTTAGGGTATTTGTTTGTGACTTAAGCATGAAATATCAAAATTAAACTGAAAAAGCTCTGCCCTAAAGCAGTTGGTCACCAAAGTATTTTTTTTTTTTTTTTTTTGCAGGACTGGGGTTCAAACTCACTACCTTGCATTTGCCAGGCAGGCACTTGTGCCACAGAGCTATCTCCCCAGCCCCCAACCAAAGTATTCTTCAAGTGCATCTGTCAAGGACAGACAGGCAAAACCTAGATGTGGAAGAAAGGGTCTGCCTTTCACCATGTGTCCATCTGCAAGTGTTTGTCTACTCAGACCATCTCAGTTCTTTCTGTGTGCTAAGGTTTAAGGAAAGCTGCTGTAGTTCCCTAGAGTTGCATGTGTTCAATGCTGGATCTTCAGCTTGACATTTTAGGGAGGTGAGGAGATCTTTAAAGGTGCATCTGTGTCTGGGGACATAGCTCAGCAGTTTAAGCTCCTGCCTGGCAAGTACAAGGACCTGAGTTTGATCCCAGGTACCACATGCCATGCCAGCTCCAAAGCCCTGGGTGTGCTGTCCTGGCCCCGAAACTGGGTGTGGTGGTGCATACCCATAATCCCAGTGCTGGTGAGGCTGAGACAGGAGGATCACTATGAGTTGGAACTGTGTAGTGAGACCCTGTACCAAATAAATAAATTTAAAAAGAGAAAAGGTGGAGCTGGGGAGAGGAAGTGAGGTCAGTGAAGGGCAAGCCCTTGAGGGGAAATCCAGGAACCTGCCTCTTCTTCCTCTCTGATTTGAATTACAGTTTTTTCTGCCCTGCACTCCTACCATGATATGCTGCTTAAACAGAGGGCCAGCTGCCCATGGATTGGAACCTCGAAAGCACTGAGGCAAAATAGCCCTCTCTTCTTTATAGTAATAGACTGACCCAAAGGTCAGAATAGGCACTGACCTCAGGAAGTGCTATTTCCTGTCACACTCTTTCACACTGTACCGTTGAGGAACCTACCTTGTGTTGGCATCATGGTAGCAATGAGTTTTGTCAACAGGAAAGACCTTGCAGAAAATGGCTTCTGAGTTAGGTTAAAGAACAGATAAGAGTCTTAAGAAACATATGGAAAAGAGAACAGAGGCATTCCAGGTGGGAGGAAAGCATATGTAATGATCACAGGCAGTAGAACATGGCCTATTTGTGAAGCAGATGTGACTGAGCAAGGTCACCTCATTGTCTCTGAGCGCCATTTCAATTTCAGGTATCTTCCGGTTGGAACTTGTGTCCATTGCCTAAGTAAGGCTGCTGCTGTGGATTGTATAATTCCGTGTGAATTTTTTTTCCTTTTGCTCCCACTATCGTGGATTTCCTGCCAAAGGAGGCCAGCAGTAGCACGAGGGTGCAGCAGAGGGAGGGCAGGCAGTCGGGGACACCCAGGGTCCTGGCTTAGGTCCCTGCTGGCATGCTGAGCAATCTCCAGCAGGGTGCTCCCTGCCTCTGCTCATCTATTTCTTCCTTTGTTCAGTGAGTCATTTGTATGAGATAAGCTCTGGCTCATCGTTGACACTGTAAGTTATTAGCTTTTATGCTTTATCCATTATTTTATTTTTTATTTCACAAGCAATACTCCCCTATCCCCATCACTGTGTTAGGGATCAAACCCAGGGCCTTGCACACAGTTGGCGAAAAAACACTCTATCTGAGTTACATCCCCAGGCCAGAAGCCCATTTTAATTGCACAAAAATAATAAAATACATTTAAGGAGAAAGAAAACAGACCACTATAACCCCAGCCCTCAGTTCACTTAACCATGGATCCTCCTGTTCCCAACTTTCCAGAAACCTATATGTACATAGCTCTCCACAGGTAGGGTTCTTTTGTAAGCGGTCCTGCTATAAGACTGCAGTTAGCCTCAGGTAGAAGGATTTATGGCATGGTGTTAAATAGACTCCCTCTTCTCAGACTTGATCGGGTTTTAAATCTGTACCATTCACAAATGCTGGCCAGAGCCCAGTCAGAAGAGCTCTCCAGAACCTGTGCCAGGAATTTCTGCATTCAGCTCTCAGTGGCAAGTATTACTCAAAACTGGGCTGCAGCCAGGTGTTTCTTCTCCTCTCCAAAAGGAACATAAATCTCCAATTTGGAAAATGATGAGTGACCCCTAGGTTCTCTTTCCTATCTCCTTTACTCCTGTGAGGCCCACAGCCTTCTATTTCAACTCATGATGGGATCCATGTGTATGGCTGTGTGGTGTAAGCTGTGGCCCACATCTTGTCTTAGTAACGAGTGCCTCTCCAATCTCAGATCTGCCTGGTTCCAAAAATGAAGTAGGATATCCAGCTGAAGTGAGAGGAAAGTGTCAAGCGACAAACCCTAGCTTCAGAACTCTTGGCTTTTCACCTCCCAAAGAGCCCTGAACCCATCTCCCTTTGCTTCAATTTCCTCATCCAGAGAGTGGGGAAAATATTTTGTTTCCCAGGGAAATCGCAATGGCTCATGTATATCCAGTTCCTGGTGGCCACATACCAAGGCCTTTGCCCACTCCTGGGACCAGTGTTGACACCAGAAGTCAGAAGGAAACAAAGACTGCTGATTGTGTCAAGTGTTCCTTTGTGTGTGAATCCTGTTTAGGGATCACTGTTGTCCTTCAGACAGGTACATTCAGGGATTGAAATGAGTTAGGAATTTGAAGGTACCTGCCTCAGCTTTAAAGAGCCTCGCAGGCTTGCATTTGTGTCTCTTGACAGCTGCTGCCAGATGGGCCTGTGAGTGTAGGAAGCCTGCTGCCCCAGCAGCTAGAGCTTGTGCTACTTACTCCACATCCCATTACCTGCTGTCAGAGAGACACAGCCTGTCTCAGAACAATTTTTTTCTTATAGGATCCCTTTTACCATGCACAGGGACAAGTTCTGAGCTATAGTATAGATAGCCTGGCCCAAGAATAATCCTCAAGATATTGAAAAATTTGGTCTCATTTGGTTTGGAATTAATTTTTCCCTTTCAGCCTCTACCCCAAGACTACACCTCAGCTTATACCTTTTTTGAGTCCCAGGTTTTGTTCACTGTTGTGAAAGCAGCCACCCCATTCCCCAAAAGAGGCAGAACCATGTGCAGTTCTACCGCCCAAGTTGGTGGCATCCTGCTGTGAGTCCTATCCAAGCACACCTGCTAGAGATCATCTTTGGTAGCATTCCCAAATGCTTTGCTTTGCTTAGGAGATGAGCCCTGTGACCTGCCCCATCCCTACCATGACTCTCCTTATGGCTTTTGGAAGTCACCAGCTCTCTTTAAAGACTCTTTCTACAATAGTAGAAAATAGATACACAGGGGCTGATACACCTCAAGGGTTTTTTTTTTCATGACTCTGAGACTATGTAGTCTCAATATCTGCTATTTTATTTTTCTAGGCCCAGCTGCAGCAACCCACCTGGATCCCAAAAAGAGGTGGGATATTTGGATGCTAGGCCCCTTCCCCAGAGTTCCCAGGGCTTCTGTTGTCACCTCACATTTCCTCTTGCCTGTCATATTTCTATTAGATATCCATCTTCCTCATCTTCTACTCTTAATAGCTTCAAAGTTAGTGAGAAACTTAGAGGAACTGCTTCGAACTGTTCAAACAAGGGCAACATCAGCTCGAATTGGGAAGGTTTGATAAGCCTACATACGTCTGTACTTACATAGTTGTGTCTGTTTCTACATGGTTGTGCACTTATTTAAATGGAATATTTATAATAAATATGTATTTATACAAGTTTATTTTAATGACCACTATCACTAAGTTGAGTGAGACTAAAAAAATATGAAAAATGAATCAGAGTTTGTTCTTTGAAAGGATTAACACAACAGGTACACCTT
>PVKN010001718.1:0-48721 GCA_004027915.1 Capromys pilorides
TAGGGCACGATGCCCAGGAGGGCAGGACAGCCCTGGCCAGGCGTCGCTGTGGGATACAGAGGAGAAACCATCGAGGCAGCATGACACCGTCTGGGGTCCAGGCAGGCGTCCACTGTCCTTTACAGCGGCAGCCCCAGGGGACTCCCTGGCCTCCTGCCTGTGCCTGTCCAGCCCCACAGTGTCCTGGCTGGGGCTCCCAGAGAGGCTCCAAGTGGCACTGAGGTTCCTCTGATGGTTGCCGTGTTGTTCTGTTTGCATCTAACTAGCAAGAGGGTGGGTGGCTATCACCTCCGCCATCCGTCCCCACTCCCTAATATCACTTCTTCCAAGCTGACACCATCCTCGACAGAAACCCTTTCGGTTCCTGTTTGTGCTATGGGGCAATTACATATTTAAATGATGTCTCCTCGCAGTTTGTTCCAGTCTGGTTCCTTTGGTTTTTGCTTCGTTGTGTTGCCCAGTCTGACCTCAGAATCCTAGGCTCGTGGGATCCTCCTGCTTCAGTCTCCTGTTGCACGTCTGCTGTGGTCCTTGGGGCGTCCCAGAGTCCCAGAGAGGTGGTGTTTGTGTTAGGACCAGAAGCAACCACAGGAAGAGATCTTTACTGAAATAGCAAGGACAGGGGATGTTGTGGACCTCAGAAGCTTTTTATAGGTAACATTGCCACCCTTGCAGTAGGAAGGACTCACCCCGAAGTAATGGCCTGGGCTCAGGTTCTGGAGCAAAGAGCTTGCGCCGCAGGCTTATGTACAGGAACAGAGCCTGGTCACCTCCTGTGGGTTAGCTGGGCCTTGTCCCCATTCTCAAGGCTGGGGTGCCTGACACATACTGGGGTCCCCCACAAGAAGGCAAGATCATGACCCCTAACTGGGCTTGCTGACTGGAAATGAGTGCAGGACTGGCAGCCCTGGCTTCCCTGAGGTCCTCTGGGATGTGGGCGGGACTGATAACAAGGCTTGAATAATTGAGAGCTGGAGTGCGGGATCCTGCAGGCCTGTTGCCTCGGCAACCTGCCCTCTGGCTCAGCGCTGGGCAGGCAGGCTCTGCTCCAGGCCCTGAGCTCTGCGCCTTTGCCTAGAGGGAAGATGGTGGGGAGAGGGCTGGGTCCCACCGGTAGTTCTCTTCCTCCTTTGTTAGAAAGCCCAGGAAGCGGATGCGGATGCGCCTCCTCTGCTCACTGCCCCGACCTTGGAAGGAGCGAAAGGAGGAAGCGGCATGTGAAGGTCAAGTTTGGGAGCCCATGGGCACCTGACCTCCCCATGATAAACTGTCAGAGGGATAGAGGAGAGACAGACACATGGGCTGCCCCCGTCAGGGAGCTGGCAGTGGGAAGGAGCCTGTAGAGTTTTAAGGAACCAGCAGCGGAAGTGTCTGAGAGTGACCTCCACGTGGTGGCCTGGTCAGAAAGGGGAACTATGGCCTCAGGCCAGTGGAAACGTGAAAGGGGGTGCTGCAGCCCACAGAGCACCCCACAGACAGGCTGGGACATCTTGAAGACCAAGTTTCGGGAAGCCCGCCAGCTCTGCTGGAGGCGGCAGCCGCAGGTGCAGAGGAGGCCCCGCCCCCCCTCATGGCTTCGCAGGCCCAGCTGACCAGGGTGCGGCTGAGGACAGTCACAGCTGCTGACAGTTCTCAGCAGAGAGGCCCCTGTGAGAAGGAACCAGGGCAGTCAGCCCAGCCTGGCCTCTGAGAAGCCCCACCCACTGCTGGACGTCCTTGGCCAAGTATGCCTCGCTGTGCCCAGATGCCAGTGACCAGTGACAGCACCAGGGACTTAGAGAGCTCTTAGAGAGACGGTACCACCAGGCTCCATGGTCCTTGGAGAGAAACCCTACAATGTTCCTACTCCCAGCTGCCCTGATCCTATGTGGGAGGCCAGGAGGAGGCCTTCTTGCCTAAAGCAGTTAGGCTACCTCAGTCTTGAGAAAAATATCCTGCCTGGACACTATGGGCTGTTGTCCACAAAGTTGCTAGGCAACCTTGTGTCTTGTAACTTTGCAAAGGTATAAATAAACTCCCCTACTGCTGCGCTGGGGTCCTGGGCCGCTCAGGCGTGGTCCACCACCCGACCTCAGCTTTTATCTGTTGTCTTTATTTTCTGAATCCTCTTGCCGCTTTCTCGCAGGGACCTCCAAGAGAGCAACAGATCCCTACAGGCTACTCCAAGTGACTGGGGGAGGGGGATATTAGAACTCCCACCCTGCCAGATGCCCCACACGCTGATTGGTGTTCCCCAAAATCAAAGCAGGAAGTCTGAGAAACATGGGAGTTAAAGAGTAGCAAGTTTTATTGAGGGAGACAGCTCCTGAGAGACAACAGAGGAATGGCTCTGCCAACTGCCCAGGAGCCTCCTTCTCTGCAGAAGTCATGGGCTGGTTTCTTTTTTTTCTTTTTTCTTAAACTCTATCTATCTATCTATCTATCTATCTATCTATCTATCTATCTATTTATGTTATGGCCAGCTCAGCCTGCCCTGGGGCTGGGGCTGGCACAGCATGTGGTGCCAGGGATCGAACCGTGGTCCCTGTGGTTGCCTAAGCTTGCCTAAGCAGGTGCTTTAGATCGCTGACCCATCATGCCGGCCCCATGGGCTGGTTTCAACATGGGACAAAACTATGGTCAACCTATTGGTTGACTGCAAGTACAGCTGCTTAGGTCATGCAAGTTCAGTGGGGCAGCAGGTCATGTAGGGAGTGTGTGTGGAAAGAACAGGAGCTTGCCTGGAATGGATGACGTCCATCCAGAATGTCCATTCCTCCAGGGCTTAAGTAGGTGTAGTCAGTCTGTCTTTGTCCCGAGGCCTGGCCTTCAGCAGATGCGCGCCTTCTCTGACTCCCTCGGGGGCACAGCTTTGATGGACTGCCTGGGATAGTTCTACTGAACTCCGCTGTCTATGCTAAAAACATACGAATGCACACTGCACCAGGAGTTAGGCAGAAAGACATGGACAGTGGCAGAATGCTTGCCTTCCACGGGCACCCATGAGGGCACCTGTAAGGCTGTGTGGATTAATTTCACCCTGCCAGGCAGGGGCTTTGGCCTGCCTGCAAGTGGCACTCCCGATTTTATAGCAGAGGGGACACAGGCTCCCCCGAGTGCATCCCAGGAGCTGGGGGATGGGGTGATTCTGTCCCCCAGGGCTGTACAGGGGCTGCAGATTGCAGGGACCTTGTCCACATCCACGGGTTATTATCCCAGATGTCGCTTTGCACCGTAGGGGAGACCCTCTGCTCTTTTCTGAAGCATCTTAAGACTGTATGTATGTATGTATGCATGTATATATGTATGTTATGGCTGGCTCAGCCTGCCCTGGGGGTGGGACTGGCGCAGCATGTGGTGCTGGGAATTGAACCACAGTCCCTGCAGTTGCCTAAGCTTGCCTAAGCAGGGCTTTAGACCACTAAGCTATCTTGCCAGCCTCTGAAGCATCTTAAGAACCATAGAAAGTCCCAGGACATAGCTCAGCAGCACTACTGAGCCTGTGTAGCAAGGTCCTGAATTCTGTAGCCAGGAGGAGGTTTTGCGGGAGCTGTGGGCCCTCATTGTCTGGGTCTGGGGCTCCCCAGTGGCCCATTCTGGGCTCGGCTTAGTCCTTGGACCAGGGCCTCCATGGGCCCTCCTGGCAGGTGGCCCCCAGAGGCCGTAGTGTGCGGCTATGAGCGCAAGGAGCAGGCCTCTGGAGAGGAGGGCCAGTCCTGGACCGGAAGTGGGGAGAGGCCAGCTTGTGCCTGTCCCCGGGCCCCAGGGCGCCCTGCAGCAGGGTGGGACTCGGGAGGCGGGAGCAAGACGTGATCAAATCTTGCAATGAATGCTTACATTTGAAAACATATGACTGTGGGTTGGGGAGATAGCTCAGCGGTCTAAGTGGCCTGCTTGGCAAGCACAGGGAGGAGCAAAAGGTGACATGGCCCCACAGTGTCTTGTCTGGGGACCCCATGGCCCTTTGCCCCCCTCAGGTACAGGCCATGGTTGGCACCCACCCGTGTGGGACCTTGCAGTCGTGCGGGGGAGGGCCAGCAGGGTTCTAGCTGGAAAGGCCAGATGAAGCAGGTAGGGCACTTCGGAGCCCTGGGACGGGGCTAGGGTGTGGCCTGCAGTGACCGTGCCGCCCATCCCAGTCACACTGAGGACTCCCAGGAGGCTGCAGTGTCTGGAACCTGGGGAGGGTGAGGGATGGGCCACAGGTAGGGTTTCCACCTTGGAGGAGGTGCCAGCAGTAGATAGAAGCAGAGTGAAGTTTCTAGAATGTTCTGTGGGACATCTGAGGAGCTGCAGACCCACTGCTCAAATGTCTTTTTTTCTTTCTCTACCCTTTCCTTTAAAATTTTTCCTTCAGCCGCCTCTGCATGACCCTTATGGAGTAGGGGCTGCCTCTGTCAGTCAGGCAGGGACAGCCCTGGGCCCTTCAGGGAAGATGCAGCCGGACTTCCGTTCTCAGGTGGTCCCGGCACCCCCTGAAATCACTGCGTTTCCCCCTCTGGCTGAGAGGAAGTGCCTGGCATTCAGGGAGTCTTGGTGTGGCTTGTGCATACTTCCTTTGATTATTATTCTGGCTGTAATCTTCGAACTCAGCTGTTCCCGTTGTGTCCCTGGTGTGTTCCGACGTTCAACAGAGTGTGTTGCAGGCCCACTTGCTTTTTTGGTGGTTTTTCAGAGAAAAATCTCTGAAATGTGGCTTTGATAGAAAACTGGAAAGTTGTGCCTTGGCGGGAGGGTGACCACCTTTCTGTCACCTGCCCTTCTGGGCTGGTGGTTTCTTTTCCAAGTACTGGATCTATGATTCTCCAGTGCCTTGGGCGTAGACGCCTCAGGAGGGCCATCAGCTATCTGCCTATCATCCCAGCATTCGGGAAGCCGAGCAGGAGGGTTGCTTCCAGGGCGAGGGCAGCCTGCACTACAGAGTGAGGCCCTATCTCAAAACCCAACCCAGACCCAAACAACAACTAAGAAGATCGGATCCCTTTTCCACCCTGCACTCAGCGGGCATTCATTGTACTTGGAATTTCTGTCTCGCCTCCGTGCAATTAGTACCGACCACAGAACCCCAAATTGCTGACGGGGCACCTCCTGTCCAGTTGTGAGTATAATTAAGAGGTGCTTATGCACTGTAAGTGGGGACACGCCTGCTGGGAGCACTCCTAAATTACCCCTTGGGTGACCCCTTCCTGCTGGGGCCAGCCAAGGGCAGGCCCACTTACCTTCCTGTTTTGTTCTTTCCAGTAGCGGCTCCATCACAGAAAACATGTAGTCTAAGGAAACATTTTCCCCCTTCTTTGCATGCGCGGTACACTTGACTTTTCAGGTTTCTAGTGAAAACCAGGTTTGCCTCCTAATGAGTATATTTGCTCTTTATTACGCTGCCTATGGCTAAAAGACATCTCAGGAGGCTGAGGAGTGCTTTATAAACAGACCACACTTAGTGGTGTTAATCTGCATCTCCAGCTGGGATATGACAGCGCAGACAGTGCCATGGGGGAGTTTTTTTTCCCTATATCTTTGAATTTCTTCTCATGATGTATATTCAAAACAGGCATTCTCTTCTGATTATGAAACGACATAGAGGGGCCGTGAAGATAGCCTGCCTGGCAAGTACAAGGTCGTGAGTTTGAACCCCGGTCCTGCAAAAAAATAAAAACAGAAAAACAACATAGAGCCGGGGGTGGGGGTGCACACCTATAATCCCAGCACCTGGGAGGCTGAGGCAGGAGGATCCACAGGAGTTCAGGCCAGCCTGGACTATAAGCAAGAGCCTGTCAGGAAATGAGAACAAAGAGAAAGGGCGAGAGCTCTTGACATCACCCTCTTTCTAGAGCTGCCTCTTGCCCTGGCCTCTGTTTCTGGTGCCTCTGGGAGCGGAGAGAAGATTCCATGGGGGTGGTGGAGTCTGAGCCAGCACTCAGGGAACGATACCTAGTGATTGATAGGTTCTCGGCGCAGCGGAGAAATAGGCAGAAGGAAGAAGGGAAAGGGGCTTTATTTTCTTTGAGAACATGGGGGTGAGTGTGAGAAAGAATGAGGAATTGTCTCTCTCGATTAGACAAAGGGAGGCTGAGGCTTTTATGGCCTTTTCCAGAGGTGGAGTTTGGAGGGGACCGTTAGATAGACCTGAGGGAGCTGATTTGGGGGTCTTCCCTGAGGTGGAGGGAAGAGTGGAAGTAAATTATGCCCTGGGCTGATTTGGAGAAGAAGTGGGGAGGTGGTCTTTTGTTTTAAGGACATCGGCCATGTTTGATGACCACTGTCATGATTTTAGCAGTCCGTGCCAGGGCCAGCACCTAGCAGTGATAAATGTGAAAGCCAAGGTGTTGGGAGGACGCAGGTCTGGCGGGGTGCTGGTGACCAAGTAGTGTGTCAGTTTTGGACTGGTGCGGGGAGGACCCCATGGCTGGGTGCGAGGCCAAGTGCTGTGTAGGCTCCATGTCCAAGACTGCAGCCCCTGCAGGCTGCTCCAAACCGTCTTTCCTAGCACTTCTAGAAACACTGTGTACGGCTCTTGGTAACAGATTCCCAGTCTTTAGAGCATCTGCCTATGGGAACTGCCTGTCGCCACCCTGACTTCCCAAGACCCTGCTCCTTGGAGGCAGGAACTTTCCAGGGCAGGTATTGCTGATCCTCTGTGCTGCGAAACCTTTCCTGGGCTCCCTCAAAGACCTAGGAGTCAGAGAACATGAGGAAATGTGGAGGTTCCCCCTCCCCTCTTCCCCCTCCTCCATTCACCTCCCCCACCTTCCTTTTTCTCCCCTCCCTTCCCCTCCCCTTCCTTCCTTCCTCTCTCCTCCCCTCTGCCCCTCTTCATCCCCCCCTCCCCTTTTAATAGTACTAGGGATTGAACCCAGGGCCTTTGCACTGAGCTATGTCCTGGGTCCTTTTCAAATTATTCATGTTGGCACAGGATCTTGCTAAGTCAATAAACTGCCCAGGCTGGGCATAAACTTGCCACCCTCTTGCCTTGGCCTCCCAGGGCAATGCAATCACAGGTGTGCCCACCCCACCCAGCTGTGCTTAGACCTTTGATGTGCTTCTGTGGTTATGGCCTTTGAGCCCGGGCTTGTAGGGCACAAGAACGGTCAGCCATGGGGGCCCCAGGCCACACCCTCTAGGAGGAAGCCTGCCCTTTTCAATAATGATGCGTTTTCCATACTTCCTTGCTTCTGACAATCTGTGCTTTAAAGAAAGAATCTAGACTTGAATATTGCACTGTTAAAAAGTAAGAGGACATCAAGCTTTTACGGCTCGCAGGGCTTTCTGCTTCTGCCCGGCTCCCCGCAGCAGCGGTCGCAAGGCCTGGCCAGGGCTTGGCTTGCTTTCTTTCTTTCTTTCTTTCTTTCTTTCTTTCTTTCTTTCTTTCTTTCTTTCTTTCTTTGTCTTTTTGAGACAGGGTCTCGCTATGCAGTTCAGATTGACATTCAGCTCACTTTTGTAGCCCGGGCTGGTCTTGAACTCACATCGATCCTCCTGTCTCAGCCTCCCAGGTGCTGGGATTACAGGCATGTGCCACCATACCTGGCTCAGCTTGCTGTTTCTCCCATTCCCCAGGTAGTGGAACTCCAGCAGGTCCTGGCCTCAGCTCCGTGCAGCTGGTATCCTGGCAAGTGGCGGGCATTGTGGTGCAGAGGGTGTGTGGAGTCTATTTCTGGTTTGTGTGCAAAATGAGGGGCATCTTGCCTGTTTAATTTGAAGCATCTTCATCCCTCTCTGTTTTTGGAAATTAATATTGTCTTTCAACGTTTCAAAGTGAGGTCCATACCAGCGCGAGTCCAACATGGACAAGCTTCGTAGAAGGTCTGAAGAGGGCGAGAGACAGGTAAACGAGATCTAAACATCTAAAGCAGAGCCAGGTGGCATCTGCAGTTGTCACACTGTGGCCGACACACCGGTGCTTCCTGCGCCAGGACCTTGTGTCCCCCTGTGAGTTGGGAAGCAGGGGCTTCGAGGCCGGCCCCCTTGTGCAGAGGAGTGGAGGCCAGACAGGCGAGGGCTAAGCCTTTCTTTGCTACCCAGGGACAGGGGGATGCAGTTGTTGGCCCCTGTGTCCTGGTTATAGCGGTGCTGTTCCTGGCACTCAAGCCCCAGGAATTAGGAGACCTTGGGACCCAGTGTGCACCGAATGCACCTATTGCTTGCAGATGGGGTTCGATTACTGGGCGGGGAAGAGCAGCTGGGAGCAGCCCTGTTCAGGAAGGGCTCATTAAATGCACTCCTGCCAGGTGTGGTGGTGGGCCACGCCCCTAACCTCAGCTACTCAGGATGATGAGATAGGAGGATCACAAGTTCAAGGCCAATCTGGGCAACGTAGGAGACACAAAATGAAAAAGACAAAACCGTGAGACCCTGGATTCCATCCCTAGTACCACAAAAGAACAACAAAAACAAACAAACAAACAAACCTGAGATTGAGTTGGGGTTAGTTGTGTCTCCCTGTGTCCCCGAGGACAGAACCCCAGTCTCAGGGCTGCTTCTGAGGCCTGGTGTTTCCTGCCTCTTCCTCCTCCTGCTGTCTGCTGCAGTCTCTCCGGCCCCCTGGGCATCCCTTCCTGCGCATCCAGCCCAGATTTTCCCATTTTATAAGAACATTAGGCTGTCAAATTAACAGCCACCCCAGTGTCTCCAGTTTGACTTGGTCACCTCTGTGAGAACCCAGTTTTTTCCTTTTCTGTCTTTTTGAGATAGGGCTTCACTATGTAACTCAGGCTGGCGTTAAACTCACTATGTAGCCCAGGCTGGCGTTGAACTCGCAGCAGTTCTCCTGCCTCAGCCTCCCAAGTGCTGGGATTACGGCCGACCTGGTTTCTAGGTATGGATAAATTCGGAGATCCTGGGGTTCAGCCAGCGGTCAGAAGGGCTGTGTTGGGGGTGGTAGTGGGAGGATACAATTCAGCAATAATGATCACTACACCTTAGACATGGCAGGGCACATGGAGCTGGCCTCAGGGTGCCGTGGCCAGGACCCGTGTAACCTCTACTGTGTGTGTGTGTGTGTGTGTGTGTGTGTGTGTGTGTGTGTGTATGCCCCAGATTGATGTCCCCTAGCATCTTGGGACTGGGGACAAGGCCCAGAGTCCACCCCAGGGAAGATGGCTTGTGGGGAGGTCAGCTGTGTCCCTCATCCCCAGTGTGCCCCAGGCCAATCTCCGGTGGGCAGCCAGTTGACAGCTGGACAAATCAGGGGAGAGCAGGGCCTGGAGCCAAAGGCAGAACATGCACACAGCCAGGGACAGGGGAGCGTCAGTTCCCAGAAAGTCCGGTAGGGAAACAGGCTACTGCCCACACCTGTCCTCATTCCTGTCCCCACATGCGGCCCAGAAGTGATCCCAGGCAGTGGTTATTTGGGGAGCGCTAATGGGCACCCCATGGAAGTGTCTTCCGGGGCTCCGGCCCATTTCCCATGGGAAGAGGCAGAAGTCCAGGCCTCTGGCTGCAGGAGCTGGGCTCTAACCGAGGCCCCAGAGGACTGAGAGGCCTGGGGCAGATGTCCCTGGCTGCTCTGCGATGGCGTCCAAAGCGAGGGTCCCACTGCCACCAGGACAGGGAAGCCACGAAGTGAACACTGCGCCTCCACCTTTTGGGGCCCAGCCAGGAATCGGAGACGCTGCTCTCGCCTGTCTGAGTAGTTTCAGGTACCAAGTTGCACTTGTCAACAGGCACAAAAATATCCCGCCGGCAGCACTGCGGCAGAGCGCGTTTTGCTGTGGCCCCTCGGACCTGCCCTTGGTCTCCCGGGCGCCGTCCGCGCCACCCCGCAGCCCGTTTCCGGTCTCTCGGTTGCTTTGTTGTCAGTGGTCTGATCTGAAGTGCTCCTTCTGAGCACGTCGCAGGGAGCCTCGAGCTGCCCACACTTCACGCCCAGGGCCTGGGGGTTGTCTGCCGCCTGGAACGCAGTTTGGCCCGCAGCGTCTGCGCCTCTGAGTGGCTGTGACAGCATCTCAGTGTCCCATGTCCTGCCGCCTCTCCTTTATGCTTTTCCAGACATGCCGCTGAGTCTCTGAGCCAACATTCCTCCCTCTGCTTAGCTGTCGTAACACACAGCTACGGCCTGTAGCTCTTCCTAGAAAGGGCCCAGGGAGTGACTGACTGGCTGCTTTAGCCATTGAGAAACGCCAGTCTGTGCCACAGCTGCTGAGCCCTGCCGTGGGAGGCACTTGAGAAGCTGCAGGAAATGCAGAAAGGCCCGTGCACAGCGGAGTGCCAATAAAGCTTTAGTGGCATAAACAGGCCACGGGCCACCTTCAGCTCCAGTCCAGTCTGTGCCACGCCATAGATCCATGCCACAGATGGGAGGCAGGCTTTCAGTGCCCTGAGCCCATTCTCCTTAGCTCGGTGCCCCATCCCACCCCAAGCTGTATCTTGATCTCTTTAAGAGCTTATGCATTCTAGACAGGGGAGAGGCCAGGCCATTTAGAGAGATGCTGCTGGGCTTGGCTGTCCCCTGGTGGCTCGGCGACCTTGGGCTGGGCTCATCTCTGTGCGGGCTCATCTCTGTACAGCAGTAGTGCCCGCCTTCACCATCTCCCAGGTTGTGCCAAGGATTAACTGTGCCAGTGTGGGAGAAAGTGTCCGTGCCAGTGAGGGCCACGCATGTGTCCCCTGGGGGACTCGGGCAGAGATGTGGAGATGGAGCTGAGGCGGGGCCGTCGGAATTATTTCCACCTTTCAAGCCAGGAGCTGCATCTTCCTGTGCAGTCTGTGTCACCAAGCCTGGAGGTGGCCTGTGACTCTGGCTGCCTCTGGCTTCCTAGCAGCAGCTGGGCTGAGGCTGAGCCAGGGCAGAGATGGGGAGGCGTGGGACACAGGCCTCTGTGACAGCCATAGGAATCCTGCTCCCTGTGAGCAGGACAGGGCTCCTGCAGTGCCAGCCGGGACCTGAGCACATGGTGGCTGTGGATTCTCTGCTGTAGACTCCGCGTCAGCCTTCTGCGCGGGAGGGCCAGGCATCTGAGCTGTTGTTTGCAGATGCAGGGGTGGGGAGAGGGACACGCGGAAAACGTCCATTTATAGCCTGTGAGGCCAGTGACCTTTAGGCCTGGCCTTGATGTGTGCCAGCGCGTAAGCCTGTGTCTCTTTCAGGCAGCCTTGCCAAGTGGGAGAGTTGGTGCTGAGCCCAGCCTGGTGACAGTAGGGACAGGGAAAGGAGGGGCTGTCCCGCCCAGCCTGCTGCAGAGCGCTTGGTGTGGGGCCCCACCCAGGCCTGAGTGGGCAGAGGGGGGCCACAGTTGTGACCCACATAGGATATAGGTTCCCGTCCTGGGCTGTGACCTTGCTGGGCAGCGGAGCGAGTCCTTGCAGATGGGGTGAAGGTGCAAGTTATGGGGCCCACACCCTCGGCCAGTATCTGGGCCTGAAAGATGGGGCAGACTGGGGTGGGTGCTGTAGAGGGGAGTGCGGGCAGAGACAAGGGATGCGGCCACAGTCTCGCGTCCCAGGGGACTCTGGCCACCACCATGGCCCGCTGCACTCCTCCATCTCGGACCTTCTGCTCGGTCGCGCTGGCTGGGGATGCTGCAGACTGTTCCAGCATCACCTCGTCCGAAAACCCCACCCCGGTGCACACTGAAGAACCTTAGGGGGCCATTGTTTTCTGTGCGGGCCTGAAGAGGGCAAGAGCATTATCCCCCAGGGCCTCTGCTGAAACCAATCAAAACTGATCAGCCGTGTGCCCCGGAGCAGGCAGCCGTGGGCCATCAAGGCCCACAGCACAGCTCTGTCCGCGGTAGACCTTCATCAACAAGTCCCAGGGGCGAGGATGGGTGTGGAGCAGGGCGGCAGAGTGACTGCTCTGTGTGTGCAAGACCCTGGGTTCTCTCCCCAGCACAGCACATAGAAACAAGGACAAAAGACAGTAGTGGGCCACATTGCAGCCCCTGACCTGTAGTTAAAACCAAGAGTTAAAAACGTGGCCCTGTGTAGGAAGTGACCTTTCTAGAATGTTCTCAGAGAGATGACCATTTAAAGTATTCTGCTGAGGTGGATGGGGTTACACCTATAATTCTAGCACTTGGGAGGCTGAGGCAGGAGGATGATGCATATTAGGCCAGCCAGGACCAGACTCTGTTCCAAAAATCCAAAACCCAAACCAGGAAAGCAAAGGAGAGGGCTACGAAAGACTCAGGACCTGGAGCACTTGGTGTGTTCTGCCGAGCTTGCTCTTAGTGTTACTCCCAAGAGCCGATAGATGAACACTGTGTGGAACAAAGTGGAACATTACTCAGCCTTAAACAGGAAGGAAGCTGTGGCCCCAGCTCCAGCAGGAGTGGACCTCGAGGACCTCATGCTCAGGGGTGACATCAGCCTGTCCCAGGGCTGAGGTATTGGCCCTGATGAGCTGAAGTCTGCAGCCCATGAGAGCACATGGGTAAGGGTTATCGAGTCCCAGCCAGAAGCGGCAGTTGGAAGATAGTCGGCTCGGGGGATTAGGCCTTCACTCTGCCCCTGGGGGTTCTGTCCAGCCCCCCCAGCGTGGGAGGAGGCAGCTCGAGTGGGGCGGGGCTCTCTGCTTCACTCAGAACTATGAACATCCAGGGCCTGTCCAGAATCCCCTTGTTGACACGCCCTGCATAGCACCAGACGGAAGCTGGAGGCCACGGACCAGTGCCTGGTTGCTGCGGGTTCCGACTCTCAGCATCCCGAATGCTGAATGTCACCGGGGAAATCACTGGGTCTCTGTGCCCGTTTTCCCTGCTTCCCAGTGCAGGGAGCTCCCAAGGGGAGCTCCCTGGGCGGGGATCCTTTGCTTGGGACTCCTAGCATGGAAGTTCGCCTTATTTTTGCTTTCGATGTCTACCTGGCTAAAAGCTCGGTCTAGAAGCAGGTGGTTGCTTTTGCAGGAAAATTAAACACATTTAAGAGTAAATTAAATTACAGTATTTGTAATCATTAGCTACGTAAATTATTTTGTAAGAGAAAGTAGTCCCCAGGCAGGGTACAGCGCATGGTGGAGTGCCCAGTGAGTGTTTGTCAGCAGGCAGGATAATTTTAGGAGCCATTCAAGTCGTATACAGTGGACTTACTTGGCTCTAAAACTAATGAAGTGACCAGAGGACAATAATAGCTGCTAAAAATAACCTGTGTGTGCCAAACCCCAAGATGTGAGAGCAGGCCCTGCGCTGGGGTTCAGCCATGCTGGGTAGAGGCTGGGTGGTGGCAGCCCACACCGCGGGGGCATCTATGGGGCCTTCGTCACCTGCGTGGTCAGCACCCTGGGCACAGAGCAGGGGGGTGGTGGAACCGGATGCGGCTTGGGGGTTTGGAGCGCAAAGAACCTCGGGAGGGCGCTGGGGTCCTGAGTGGAAGCCTGTGCCCCTGCGGGAGGGGGAGGCCCCAGAGGCTGCAGGGGGGCTCGAGCCCTGACCCCACAGCCTTCTGTCCTGCAGAGTCATTGTGGGCGACAGATGAGGAGTTGGATTCCCGCGGAGAGCGCGAGACCCTCCTGGTGTGGTGGGCGGGAGCTTTGCTGGAAGCCTGGACTGTTGGAGCAGCATCGAGGCCACCAGATGCCAGACCTGGGGGTGCTCTGCGCCAAGGCCCTGACCCCGCTTATGACCACCCCAGATGTCAGCTGCCCTCCTGCCCAGGGGCAAGATGCAAACCTCTGCCTGACGGGGCTCTTGCAAATATGACCTGAGGACGGTCCGGCAGACTCTGAACCACGCACCTTCCCACCCAGGCTTGAGGCCAGGGCTTTATTCTCTCAGCATTGGAGACATTGAATCCACAGCCTGGGTTCTGCTTGCTGGGCCCCCAGGGATGGTCCTCTTGCCCCTTCCAAGTGCTGCTGGCAGTCCCTGCTCCTCGGGGCTTGTACACACACAGCTTCCGTCTGCTTCACATGGTGTTGTCGTCTCCCCCGCCCCCCTCTCCACGCTGCCTGGTCTGCCTTCCAGGAAGGACCACGGTGGAGCTTGCCCCGCCCATGGCATTTCCTGTCAACCTGATTCCATCTGTGAAAACGCTCCGCAGACAGCACCCCCTGGGGTTCCAGGTGGACGCGAACTCCAGGGGGCGCTGTTCACCCCTCCCAGTGGCAGCTGTAGCAGCTCGCAGCCATTGCTTATTATCCCTAGTCCTGCTATTCTCATAGATGAGGAAAGGATTGGTGGTTACTAGGCAGAGCAGAGCTGATTACAGGTCATCCTGGTCCCCTTTGGTGGTACTGAGGGTGGAAACCAGGGCCTTTGCACTGAGCCACCTCCCCAGCCCTTTCTTATTTTTATTTTTTCATGCAAGTTCTCTTTGCTAAATCAGTAAAAATCAGTAAACCAGGTTGGCCTCATGCAGTTGATCCTCCTGCCTCAGCCTTCCACACGGCTGTCATGAGCTCAGCTCATTTTTTGCCTCTGAGCAGCTACTGGTTCATCTTGAAGGCTCCTGGCTTCTAAAGGAAAAAGGAAGAGGCTTTGTCCTCTTTTGATTAGCGAAAGTATGAGTCCATCTTCACAGCACCTACTGCTGACAACGCTGCAAGCCCCTTTTGCTTTGTCTGCTGGCTTTGGTTCTGCGTAGTTGCCAACTGTCGATGAGCAGCAGTTTTTCTGATGTGCGCTCCCTTAGAATAAAAGCTACTTGTAGCTGGGTGTGGTGGCAAATGCCTGTAATCCCAGTTCTCAGGAGGCTGAGGCAGGAAGATCATTGCAAGTTCGAGACTAGCCTAGCTACACAGTAAGCTCATAGCCAGCCTGAGCTGCATAGCAAGACACTACCTCGAACAGCCCAAAGAAAGAAAGAAAGAAAGAAAGAAAGAAAGAAAGAAAGAAAGAAAGAAAAAAGAGCCACTCACCTTGGGGCTCTGAATGGCCTGGGATAGTGTGGTGGCCCAGGTTTGATCATAGGGGAGAGGTGATGCCCATGGCCACACAATGTGGGTGTCCCGAGTAGACACACAGTGGCAGGTACTTGGTAACAGTGGCCTCCCTACAAAGCAGTGCTGTGTCTGTTCTTTAAAAAATCTCCTGCTTGCTTGACAGGTGCGGAGACGTGTCATTAAACACTTGTGAAGAAAGCTGTCATTTGGTTTTAAATAGTGCTCATCATTCTGCTGGTGGTGTGTGTGTGATGGCTGGGTGACAGCTCCAAGCCCACCTGGTTCTGTGAGACCTTGCTGCCTGGCGATGCTGGGCCACAGCTGGGCTCAGGGGCACCGGCCATGGGGCTTGATATTGCCCAGCAGGAAGGGTGGCAGAGATGCAGAGAGCCAGCCAGGGCAGGCGAGGGCTCCTTATCCTTCCGCTGGCTTCCCTGAGATCGTATCCTGAGGTTACCGCGAAGGAGGGGTAGGGGGGTGTGGAGTGTGTGTGTGGGGGGGTGGGGGGTATGGGGAGCTCGAGCCTAGATCTCACCTCAGCCCCTGGGTGGAGAGTGCTGCTCCAGAGGGTGCAGTCCTCACCCTGTGCCCCGAGTATTTCCTATTCCTGGCTGGTGTCCCAAGGAGCAGGGAGGTCCCCAGAGAGTGGGCAGCATGGTCTCTGATGAGAAGCCTGGCTCGTTTTCCTCTGGAAGGGCCAGGAAGAGCGGTCGTGCTGGGCTTGGGCCCCCAGAGAGGTGTCCTGTGCTTAGCTTCCCAGGATCAGGCCCTGCCTTGCAATCCTCTGCTTGGTGTCTCCAGCCCCTGAACAGCCTTCCTGGTCCCCTAGGGAGGCAAAAGGAGGGGCAGCATTGGGGACATCTGGGTCCTATGCTGAGTCCCAGGTGGGAGTTCTCAGAGGAAGAACTTGACTAGGAAGATTGTTTTCTTTTTCCTTGGCTTGTCTTAAAAGTTGTTAAAAGCGAGCTGGCCAGATAGCTCTGTGGACTAAGGCACCTGCTGACACAGGAACGGGCTGGGGTGTGATCCCGTGTGCCATGCCAGCCCTGGCTCCGGGGCACGCCAGCAAGGCTGCACGTGGTGGCATGTGCCCGTAATCCCAACATTGGGGAGGCTGAAAACAGGAGAATCACTGCGAGTCCGATCTGTGTAGTGAGACTCTGTGGGCTTTGTACTAAAAATACAAAAAATAGAAAGATAGATAGAAAGAAAGGTAGATAGAAAAAGAAAGAAAGAAGTCAGAAGTTGCTGAAAGCGAAGGAAGGGCGCAGCGGACGTTTTAAGAGTCGGCTGCGTGTTCCGCAGCAGCGCCACTGTGATCTCTGCTCTCTCCGGTGCGGCCCGACCAGTTTTCCTTTTTCTGAGATATTTCTCGCCCTCAACTGAGTGCTTTACTGTTTAGAATTTAATGTGTCTCAAAACTGTCTTTTCCGGGCACACCTTTGCGGTACCCAGGGATTCCCTCTCCTGTGGGGAGCTGGTGAATATGCATAACACATCTTCATTTGGGGGGGCTCCCTTCCATCTCCCCCTTCTCTCTTCCTCCCTCATTTGCTCCCCTCCCCCTCTGCAAAAGATCTATTTCCTATTATTTCTCCTCTGCTTTTCATTTACTTTTTAAAAAGAGGGTCCCGTGCTATAGTGCAGACTGGCCGTGAATTCACTGTGGAAGTCAGGTTGTCGTGGGACTCGCAGGGATCTTCCCGCCTCAGCCTCCTGCATGCTGGGAGTACAGGCGTGTGCCACCACGCCCCGCTATTTTGCTCTTTAACTTTATTTACACCTTAGGTTTCTAATGTATGTTATGGTCAGTAGCTGGGCTAAGACGAATCCAAAGGGACAGGAGAACGGAGTCACCGTCCTTGGCCCTTGGAGCTCAGAGGGGGCAGCCTTCAGTAAAAGATACGCACCTCTGGCTGTTACCAGATGCTATGGAAAAGGGCATGCCCGCCAGGGAGACCCGAACTCGAATTCTGTTTATTTTGAATTAATTATCTCATAAGAGGGGCCTACCGCCGTGCCCACCTCTCCCCCCATGTGTTTGCATCCGTCTGGGACGGCCTCTGACGCATGCGTGCGTGCATACGTGCGTGCCTGTGTGTGTGCACACGCCCTGCCGAGCAGCCTGCTCAGGCCCTCCAGGCTCAACGTTCTGTCATGGGGATGGGTTGGTGACAGGACCCGCTCCAAGCCACCCAAGGCCCTCATGCAGGAATGCGATCCTGCGTGCACAGATCCACGGTCCTGCCTGCTGTTCCATTAAAATGCTAGAAACCTGACTTAAAGATTTGATCGTGGTCTGGGGGGCTAAGGCCGGAGGGTGGAAAGCGCAAGCCCTGGGCAGCTTAGTGAGACCTCTCTCCAGGTAAGGCTGAGAAGCAGAGGGAGGAGGGGATAATGATGATGGGGCTAGGGATGCAGCTCAGGCAAAGGCTCTGGGTTCACTCCCTGGTACTGCAAGAGAAGAAAAAGAAAGGACCATGAGCCTGTCTCCCTGGAAGGGTCAGGGGTGACCCCTGTTGCTTTTGCCCCTGAGTTCCTGAGCTCCTGGGGCTCTGGCTCCTGCTCCGCCATCAGCGGGCACAGTGCAGTGAGGATGTCCTTGTCTACCCTACCATCCCCGTGGGCATCCCTGGAAGCTGGGCTGCCCAGATGTCCCCTCCCCATGGCAGGGGGCAGACCGGGATCCTCCTTCCAGTCCCCGGGTGTGCTGTTCTCACTCCTGGCCCCAGAGACTTCCATCAAGGCCCCAAGGAAAGGAACCATTAGACCACTGGAGACAGCTGGTTCAGTGTCCTGTAGTGGCCCCTGGACCTCTGGACTCTGCTGACCCTGGGGGGTGGGTCATTGGGAGGGTGGGACACCTGCTCACAGCCACAGAGCCCTGGGAGGGGCCATCTGTGGGGCAGCAGCTGGAGCAGCAGCTGGAGGCATCGCTCCCTCGAGCTCCTTCCTGTGGCAGCCTTGGACGGGCAGGCCAGGCGTGCACTGCCCACAGGCATGGGTGCTCTGAGGTTACAGTTGGAGCCGAAAAGCTCCTGTTGTCTAGGGTGTCACATGCGTGGTGTGTGTGGTGACACTGCTGTGGACAGTGGTTGCCTGTAAGCACAGCTGGAGCTCAGGATGTGTGGAACAGAACGTGTGATGAGGAGAATGTGTCACCATGTGCTGGTATTTGTTGTTCTCTATTTTTAACCAGTGCTGGAGCGAGGACTTAGGCTCAGGGCTGTGGCCCTGAAATGAAGTGGCCAGCCGGGCGTGGAGATGGGCGCATGCCTGCGGTCCCAGCACTCGGGAGGCTGAGGCAGGAGGACTGCCGGCGTTCGAGGCCAGCCTGGGTTACAGAGTGAGCTCAAGGCCAGCCTGAGCTGCATAGCAAGACTTTGTCTAAAACAACAAAGCAGAAACCAAGTGGCCGTCCCCGGTGTCCTTGGCACCAGTTAGCCTGTCACCTTTGCTGTGGCTCAGTGGCACCAGAAGCCGCACGAGTGATCGCCTTGTCCTGTCTTGGGCCAAGTGTGTTCCTGCTAGATGTTCCCATAGGGACCAAATCAGACAACACATTTCTGAGGACTCATCTGTAGTTGGGGGACACAGGCCTGCAGCTGCCATTTTGGGTTTTGTCTTTATTTTGGGGGTGGGCCTGAAGGTTTGAGACAGGGTCTCACTATGTAGTTTAGGCCATCCTTGAAATCGCCCTGTAGCCCAGGCTGGTCTTGAACTCCCGGTGATCCTCCTGCTTCTGCCTCCCAAGTGCTGGGATTACAGACTTGTGCCACCACGCCTGACTTGTGCACCTGTGACTGTAGGAAGAGCCACTACTGAGTCCCAGTCACCTGTAGCCCCACAAGTCCCTCATGGTCACTGGCCCCCCTCTGAGGCAGATCTTACTGACTGAGACCAGACCAGCATCTGGAGCTGAGGACAGGGGCCATGCTGTGGGCAGAGGCCAGGGGCTCAACCTCTCTGCCCCGACCCCTTCCAGCACCTTCTCTCCATGCACAGGCGCTGGAGGCTCTGGCATTCTGTTTCTGGTATTTGATTTCTGTTGTCGTGGAAACAGGGTGACAAGTGTTGGGTGCGTTGGCGTTTGGTCTTCCGAGTAGTTGACAGCCGGGAGATGCAGCTGGGCTGATGCATGCCTGTGGGACTGTCACCTCCCTGTGGGTTGGGTGGAGGCCCCACCGCCTCCCCTGTCCATGTCCCCGCCCCTGCCTGAGTCACACTGCCTGACCCCTGCCCAGCGGCGGTGGTTGGAACCCAGGTGCAGGGGGTCTCCCTCTCCCACTTGGTGTTAGGTCACCCTGGGGTGCACGCTCTGCCTTCCTTCCCCCTCCCTGGGAGTCATTTCCTGGACACAGTTCCCCAAGCCCACAGGACACTGGGGGTACAGAGAGAAGTGACAGCTGTGGCCAGCGCAGTGCTATCCTGCGTGGCAGCCGGCATCCTGTGGCCTGGGCCTTGCGGCTGTTGGAAAAGTCTCCCAAGATGGAGAGTTGCAAGTCATGGTGGTGTCCCTGCTGACCATATATGATGCCTGTGTCCCTGCTGCCCTGCCAGTGCCCGGTGGCCTCGCCCAGCCCAGAGCCTGTGGAGTGCCCCTGTTGTCCTCTTGGCCGCAGCTTCTCACCAGTGAGTCCTCCCGTCCTCTTGTTTCTGGTGGGCAGTGAAGTTAAGCCCGGGCCTTAGTCCATCTCTGCTTTCCAGGGTATTCTTTAGTAAGAACAGACTTGGGCTGGACTTGTCTCACGACAGGCATGAGGGCATCAGTGTCAGGACAAGGGGGAGGAGGAGGAGGACCCTTGACTTCCTGGCTCCAGCCCAGGGGTTGTCGTCGCACTTGGGGAATGTTTCTGTCACTTGGGTGGGGCATGTGGACCTCTGCGTGCAGGAACTTGGGTCCCCAGAGCTGGAGTCCCCAGGGATCTTTGAGCCCAGGTTTACTCCTGGTAGGGTTTTCAGAGAGGCCTGGGGCCTACACCGGGTGAGTGGGAGGGAGACGCCAGCTGCCCGAGAAGCTCATCTGCCAGCACAGCCGAGGCTCTGAGAAGCCCTGCAGGGCGGGCACCTGTGTAGCTTGTGAGACCAGCTGTCCCCCTGCACTTCTCTGTGACTTCTCTGGCTCATGAGGCTCACACTGTCCCTGCCTGAGGACACCCCTGGGGACAGGGACCAAAGAACCACGAGGTGTGTGCCTCTGTGGGGCACCCCACGAACCTGCTCCTCTAGAGCCCTCTGGGCCTATTTCTGTCCCAGGAGCCTGGGTGTCCCCTCCTCCCAGGCCTGGATGAGGACACGGAGGTCACAACAGGCTTCAGTTTCTGAAGGCAAAAGTTTACATTAAGGGCTGTAATCCCAGCACTCGGGAGGCGGAGGCAGGAGAATCGGTGTGAGTTCGAGACCAACCTGGGTTACAGAAGTGAGCTTAAGGCCAGCCTGAACTGCATAGCAAGACCCTGTCTCAAAAAGACAAAAAAAGAAAAAAGAAAAGAAAAAGTTTACATTAAAAAAAAAAAAAATCAATTGCAGTCAAAGCCACACTACTGTGAGCCCCTCGGGATCCCCCCCCCCGCGACGCGCTCAGCCCTGTAGTTTTGATGCCACCGCACAGACTTGAGAAAGAGGACGCGGCTTGTCACTGTAGCGCTGCATGTCCGTCAGCCACAGTGCTCGGCTGCCTGGCCCAGTGGGTCCCTGCCCCGTTGCTTGGGGATAGGGCCCCTCGGGTGACTTGGGTGCTGACCCTGTGCACCCCACTTCCTGCTGTGGAGCGGGGATCGGGCGGCAGCGCTGGATGTGTCTCAGATGCATAGGCTGGGCCTGGATGTGCATGCTGTCACTTAACCGCCTTTTCCCAGGCTTGTGGCCAGTCCCCAAGCCCCTGGAGCCCTCCCAGACAGCCCATCACAGGATGCGCTTCTGTGGTCACTCACAAGGCCTCTCCAGCTGGGGATGTGGAGATGGAGGGGTGGCACCCTGTGTCTCCTTCCTACAGGACAGACAGACTTCTTTAAACTCAGCTGGGAGGACACCTCTTCTAGGAAGACTGCCAGGAGAGCTGCTCACCTCAGGCACTGTAACCCCCCCCATTCATTGTTTGCCCACCTCAGGCTGCTATGTCTGGGTCCCCCCTGGGCACACCCAGTACCTGGAGTGACCTTTGTGGACACCCACTTCGTGGACACCCACTTTGTGCCCTCTGTGAGTGACCACCACCTGCACAGTGGGTGCGATTTTCCGTGATTACTCTAGGAAGTTTGTGCAGAAAGGCCCACGCTGCTTATTATGTGGCAGGAGCCTGAAAGTGCACCGACACCCTGTACCTTCTTCCTAGACCTGATCCTTGGGCTTCTCAGCCTGACCACAGGTGGCACTGACCCAGTGTCTGAGTCTTGGCTTCCAAACTTAGAGGTTTGTGTGCAGCTGAGTAGGATGGGCCTCGATTGAGTGGGGTTCATTGGAGCAAAATACTCCTTGCTTAAGGAGGTAGAGGGCTCCCCAGGGGATCATCCCTGAAACGGAGCTGGCAGAGGCCACAACCTGAGGGGGTTGGAACAGGGGTCAGGGCTACCTGTCTCCCCACTGCCTGGTCCGTGCACACAGTAGGTCTGCGACAAGGACCCCTGGACATTGCTAACATTTTATATGTTGTCTTAGTTACTCCTTTTGTTGCTGGGACAAACACCTGACACTGAAAATGAGGGAAGAAAACGTTTATTTAGCTCACAGTTACTGGAGGTTTCAGTCCATACTCAGCTGGCTCCAAGGCAGAGTGGAACATGGCAGAGGGCAACCTTTCATGGAGGTTGGCAAGAGCAAGAGCGAAGGGAGGAGTAGCAGCAGCTCAAGCAGCTAACTTCTCTTCCTTACACTTTTTTAAAAAATTATTTATTCATTCATTCACTCATTCATGTTATGGCTGGCTCAGCCTGCCCTGGGGGTGGGGCTGGCACAGCATGTGGTGCTGGGGATCGAACCATGGTCCCTGAAGTTGCCTAAGCTTTTCTAAGCAGGCCTCTGGACCACTGAGCTATCTCACCAGACCCCTCTCTTCCTTACATTGAAATGCAAATCACCTGCCCCAAGGGAGGTGCAGCATTCACACCCACAATAATCAACTACAAATTCCAGAAGCCACCCATGACTGCTTGGGGCTTTGCAGGGACACCTAGACACAAACCATAACCTATGTGTTCCATGTAACCCCAGAACCAGGAGGAGTGATTTGCGGCTTATTTTATTTAGTGATTCTTTAGCCATTGGTTTAGAGCCTACTGGGTGTTCAGGCCACCCTTGTGGGCCTAGTGTGTACAGACAAGGCCAGTTTCTGCATTTGGAGAGCTGTTGCTCATGTCAGAGGTTGTGTTCAGTTTAAGAAGAAAGGACAGAAGGCATGATTTCAGAGCTGGAATGCGGCAGGTGCTCGGCTGGCAGGCTGGGGGTGGGGTTCCCCGTGAGGCCCTAGAAGCGCAAGGGCCCAGCCAGCAGCATTTGGGAGGAAGCCCCCCACCTTTGCCCACACACCTGCACAGGTGCGAGTGCCAGGGGAGACCGCCTTGTAGTTCTGGCACCCTGTCTGTGGCTGCATCACCTCTGGGCGGCAGCTGTCCGGCTGAGCAGGATGCTGGCTGCATGCATTGCTGGTCTGGCCATCTCTGCCTGGCCTGGCTGGCCCCAGGGTCCAGAGCAGGACCCTTGCCAGGATCAGCAGGTTCCCAGCCTGTCACTTGCCTCCTGGAGGAGGGAGGAGCTTGGTTGCTGGACAACCAAGGAGAGGCAGGGCCCTGGCCCGGATCACTGTCCTCTCCTCTGTCCTCCCAGCTGCCCGTGGGCTCAGACCAGGCTGGTGTGGGCATGCGGGTCCTGAAGGAGGGGCTGTACCTGTGACTCGCCTACCTCCAAGCCTGCTGCCCGCCCCATGTCCACAGGGGACCGGAAAGCAAAGGACAGAAGGACACTGGTGGCTCCATGCTGAGGAGACCCACCTGTAGGTGTCAGTATCCTGGACTGGGCCTTTGCCCTGCAGGACCTGGAGGGTGACCCACCGCCTGAGGCCCAGAGGCTGACAGAGACAGAGCCCCACACCTCGCACTTAGCACCTCCATTCTGCAGCAGCACAGAGGGCAGCTGGGATGTTCCTGCAAGGCAGCCCAGGGGTCACTGCTGTAGGACCCCTGAGCTGGAAGGAGGCTCCCCAGGAGCAGGGGAAGAAGACTGGGGAGCCCTGGGCTCATGGGTGCTGCTGCCTGCCTGGAACACAAGTACACACGCCCACCTGTACATGCAGTACCCACGCGCGCACATGCACATACACACACGCACACACACACCTGGGCAGAGTGACCCCCAAAGCCACCTCTGCTGCTTTTCGTGTTTGTCTGTCCTGAGTGTCCTTAGTGTTTTTTTTGTTTTTGTTTTTGTTATTTTGGCATCCGGAGATCGAACTCAGGGCCTTGTGCTTGCCAGGCAGGCACTTACTATGCTGCTGAGCTATCTCCCCAGCTTCTTAGAGCAGTTTTAGACTCACAGCAGGACTGAGCAGCCTCTGCAGCCACACCCTGCCCTGCATATGGCCTCCTCTGCAGGGAGCACCCACTCCCGCCCCAGTAGTGTGTCCACAAGGAAGGAGGGTTGTCACCAGTCTGCAGTCTCCAACCGGGTCACTCTGAAGGCAGTGCAGCTACAGATGCAGACGAATGTGTGGGGCGTGCAGGGCTTGTGTTAGGCCCCCCACCCCCACCCCAGTAGCTCCTGCGCTCCTCCGTCCGCCCATCCTTCCTCCCAGGCCCCGCAGCCGCGTGTCCTTCTCATTTCCAGTGTGGCCTCTTCCAGGATGTCACAAGAGGTACCACACCAGATGGACGTGGCCTTTGCAAGCTGGGTCCTTACACAGGGTAATGAGCTCCAGTGCTTTCTCCGTGTCTCCTTGTGGCCTGAGAGGCCGTTTCCTGGCAGTAAAGACAAGCTTCCGGGACCTCTGGCCTGGGGTTCCCGCCCCTGCTGCAGTGGCGTTTCAGTCCCACATTTACAGCTGTGCTGATTCCTGCAGTGTGCCTTTAACTCTGGGCAGAGTGGCTTCCTGGGCTCCGCCCCCGTGACCTTTGCCCTCTTAGGCTCCTCCCACTCTTGTTGGGGCAGCTTTTCCAACACCTGACCTGAGTACTTTGCGAACCTAGCATTCCACCACCATAAATGCCTGGCTCCATGAGCCTGGGAGGCCGCTACACACAGTGGCGTTGGCAGGAAGATGGAGGTCACCTCTGTGCTAAGTGCTCTTGGGGACAAAGAGGACTCAGAGGTTCTGGAAGAGACAAGGCTTATGGGACACAGCTGTGGCAGAAAAGGTCAAGCAATTAGCACGCCCCCAGCCCGCCCGCCTGAGAATAGGCTGGCGCAGGAGGAGAGCTGGCGGGTGGGCCGTCCCCATTCAGCCCTGGCCTTGAGGTGGCTATGTTGTCAGGCAGGCGGTGGCTCCAGACCCTGCTGCAGGGCGGGCTGTCTGTTGTGTCTGCACAGGAAACACAATGTGTATGAGTGGATCTGCTATTTTGAAGCCAGCCTGCCTGGGTCTTGAGAGTGATCAGTGGCTGCCTTGGGGACAGTGTGCTGTCACCCACTGTACAGGTCGGGTGCATCCTCTCTGCTTGTTTTCTGCTTCTCTGCCCAGTCGCCGTTGGCTAGCAGGTGCCCAGTGCAGAGCAGGTGCCCAGCAAACCCATGTGGCCCAGGTACATCTCCAGCCTTTGGAAATGCATGGCCTTGCGGGGTGCCCCAGGTACTTTCCCAGGGCTGCTGGAACGAGATGCCAGAAACTTCTCAGGTGGAAACAACGCACATCTGTTGTCCAACAGTCCTGAAGCTGGCTCCTCGCAAGCGGGGCTTGGTAGCATTTGTTCCCCTGCCCCTTCCAGCTGCTAGAGGCAGCCGCGTTCTCGCGCTCCCCTTCATCCTGACTGTCGTGTGGTGTCTTCTGGGCGCTGGCTCGAGTCCTTCTCTCCCCCTCCACTCCCGGGCTTCCTGCTACCACTGCCTAGGTGCCTGCCCCTCCCACTAGCCCCATCGCACAGCCTTCTCCAGCCACGGTCCCAGGCTCCTGGCTAGCTTGTGGACACCTGTGGGCAGCTGGCCTTGTCCATCCTGCACAGAGGATGCAAACAACGGAGGAGAAAGTAGGTCCCGTGCATTGGGAGGCGAGGCCCTAGCAGGGCACCCGGGGCACCCTGGAGTTGGAAGTGCTGGTGTGCTCACGTGCCAGCTCTCCAAGGAATCTGCTAGGTGGTGGCCAGGTCTCTCTGCTCCAGGCTTGGTGCTGGGCTCTGGGTGACAGCACAGGTGACCCAGAACCTGAAGGACCAGGACCCTTTAGCAGGATGCATGGCAGAGCCTCTGGCTTTGGAGATGGCTTGAAAGAAAGGGTGCAATGGGGATGCATGTGGGGCATGGGGGACCACACCGAGTTGGAGGAAGGGGCGGCCTCAATATACCTTCAGCTCCTAGTTCCTTGTTGGGCACTTGCTGGGTGCTGTGGGGTCATGCCCATTGGGGATGTGCTGGACAGGGCCCGATGAAAGGCCACCTGGGCTGTGTGCCTGTTCTGGTGGAAATGGGGCTGCCAACATGTGGGGTAGGACTTCCCGCACCCCAACACCACCTGGCTTTGGAGGGAGCTGACTGCTGCTGGCGCCAGGATTCTTTCTCTGGATGTAGCTTGATGGACTTGCCCGGTGGCAGCAGCTGTATTTGCGCCACTAGAGGGCGCAACATCCCCAGCAGTCCCCATCCAGCCCACTGGCGCCTTTCTATGGCAGGTGCACATAGGAGTCCGTTTTTTTTTTTTTTTTTTTCTTTCATGGCTTAATGATTTAATTTTCTTATTTTCTCAGCAGAGCACGATTGGGACCTCCCTGGGTATGCGGGGACAGTACTGATCAGATTAATTAATACTACTTGTTTCTGCAGACTTGGTCTTGCCTGTCCTGGGTCCACTGCCCTTCAGGCTGTGCCTGCAGCCGGGAGCCATCTGTCAGTGCACCCATGTGGTTTTTCTCCCTGCCTCAGGGAGCACTTTGTACAGCTTGTCGGCAAATGTGGGGCTCAGCGGGGGTTGGGCCGTGGCCCACGCACACTCCCAGGATTCTAGGCTCTGCTTTTGTGAACCTTGTGAGCTGCTTGTAGGTCTCTCCTCCCGCTCACCTTCAGCTGCTTCTGTGCCGATTTTGTCCCTTGCCATGCACTAGCAATAGATTTTCATGACCAGTGATTGGAATGGCTTTGAAGTACTCAGTAAAAATACAGAAAATGAAAGCAGCGTGATTGACTGGGAGGAATGTGACAAAAACACCACCCTTAAATCAAAGAAGCCGGGCGCAGAAATCAAAGCACTGGCACAGGGATTAGGGAGAGTGTGGCCAGTGGTGGGTAAGGGAGTGGGAGAAGACAGAGGAGCCTGGGGGGCAGGGGGAATCTGCCACCAGGGGCGTGTGTACAAGCAGTGGCAGATTGGCTCAGATGATGCCAGGCTCCCAAGGAGCCAGCATTGAACACTGACAGTGGAGCCTGCCCCAGAGTCCCCGAGCAGCCGCACCCGCCCCGGCAGCCTCCTGTGCTTGTGTTTTTATTATTTTTAATATAGTTTAATACTTTGTTACTGAGGATTGAGCCCAGGGCCTTTGCACTGAGCTACACCCCTGACCCTCTTCATTTTTTTTTTTTTAACTTGGAGACGAGATCTTGCTAAGTGTTAGAGACCAGACTCAAACTTGCTGTTCTCCTGCCCCAGTTTCCCAGAATGCTGGATGACAGACATTGGCCTCTGTGTCTGGCCCATGACTGTGTTTTATGTCTCACGGTCCTGTGTGTCCTTCTGCTGGGCTGGCACTGTCATTTTTCCTTTGCAGCCCTGAGGTGGTGTCTGACTGACTGACTCACGGCTGGGGACTTGGGGAAGTCCTCTGTACTTGGGGTGGGCGGGCAGTGCTGCCAGGCCCGTGCAGCTGCCACTGCAGGAGCTCTGTAGTGTGGGCTCATGTTCCCAGCCACCTAGCGAGTGTCAGTGTCCAGCACCCAGGGACTGAGCTGTCGGGCTGTGGGTGTTGCTGCCAGAGGAGGAGATTCAGGGTCTTCCTGCTTAGCTCATACCTGGCTTGCAGGGAGGCAAACACCTCAATGTCCAGATCCTATGGGAATCGGTGGCCTCAGGTCAGGTGACCCTGCAGTCCTCTGAACAGTGCCCAGTGAGGCCATGGTGGCCTTGGTCATGACTCGTAAGTACAGCTTCTGGCTTTGGTGTGGTTGAATGGATGACCCTAGATGACCCTGCTCAGCTCTCGGGAACGCAGGGTGGGTGCTGATGACGGGGTGTGGGGGTGCTCACAGCCCAGCTGTCTCTGCACACACTGTCTTCCTGTCACTTGTCACAAGAGCTGTGTGATCACATCCACCTCCTGTCCTAGCAGCTGCTCACTGAGGGACCTCCAGAACCCTCCAGAACCCTGTGCTGACCCACATCACCCCAAGCTAGGGCTTCAGAAAAGGCCAGGCAGCTTCTGGGCAGGGCCTGGTGAACATGGGATCTGGGCTTCGGGAGGCGACAGGTCCAGTGGCTGTCCAGCTCATTGGAGGGCAGAGGAGAAGGTGCCAGAAGTTCAAGGCACCTGGGCAGTTCAAGGCACAGTGGTGCGCTTGGCCTTGATTCTAGGGGCAGCAGAGGCTGGGTGGCGCTGGAGGACGTAGTCTGGGGGGACCCTAGGGGTATTGGGGGGAGTGGGGGCCCAGGTGCCCTGGAGGATTCTCCTGGGTGTGTTCAGAGGCTTTGTGGAAGAAGCTGAATGGCCAGCTGGGGCCACCTTTCATCCCCGAAGCGTCCATGGTCCTGTGTGAGCAGGAGCCACAGGCTGGTCCCAGGGAGACGGGGCCAGTGCACTTGGAGCCCAGTGTTCAGCCTGCACCTGGGGACCTTTTTTCTTGCTCCTTCCTGCAGGTAACTCATTTTTCTGTGACTCTAACATGTTTCTGATCACTGTAGGGACAGAGGGGAAGAAAAATCCTGTTTTTCGGGACCAAGGGAATTGTGTTCAATCTCAGCTCTTGAGCTCCCGCCGTATTCGTAGACATTTATGCTCAGGGCACTGTGGGTGCTCAGAGATGGCTGGGTCCTCTCTGTGCCCCATTGGTTGTCCGCTGGAGGGGACCAGGGTGGGGGCAGTAGCAATACTCAGAGGCCACCGTGCCACTCAACCCTAACTGTGGAGCAGAGTCCTCCCACTTGAGTCAAGGCCACGGCACTGCGGCCGCACTGCAGTAATTGGGCTCTCGGTGACCCACGACTGCTGGGCTAATGGCAGCTTTAATGGGAACCCTTGTTTCCACCCAGTGAAGCAGCAAGAGGTGGATATGCAGTGAGAAGCGTGGATCCGGTCCTCCGGACTTCCTGGTCCAGAATTGTCTCCCTGGCTGCGTTTTATTCGCATGCAGGTGCCCACTGTCATGGGCTTCCTCCTTCTGCAGATGAGCTGGGTGTCAGCAGGGTGCAGCTTTGTGCAGGCCAGGGCTGTGGCCAGAACCTGGTCCCACGCCATCCTTATTGGGGTCAGGGAGGCAGGTGCACCCCATAGTGGCACAACTTGGGGACAAGTGTGTCTTGGTGCTGGGCACTGGGACCTGTAGGAAACTCAGAGTGCATGAGTGTGCACTGAGAAGGCTTTCCAGGCAGGTGTGGGCGTGGAGGGGTTTGCTGGTGAGTAGCGGAGGGTACAGGCATGTGGGGCTGGCAGGGGGTGACCCACAGGAGAGGTCCGTGGTGGGGTTGTGTGAGCTACAGCTGGCTCGATGAGGGGTTCTAGTCTATGGGAAACACAGAGGAAGGTTGGGTTGGGAGCCATGAGAAATGACTCCTGGGACTGACTTGGCCCGCTGTGCGTGCCAGAAGAGCTGCTGACACACAGCATGTGCAAGTGGCAGAAAACTCAACTCAAGTGCTTTAAGGGCAAAGTAGAATATACAGGTGCGCTTAGCTGCAAGGCCCAGGCGTGATCCGCTTCAGGTGGGGCTCGATCCAGCACACACGTGGTGCCCCAACTCTGGTCACGTCTTCTCTCCGGCTCTGTGTGCTTGTAATGGGCTAGCCCTAACCGGCATCTTTACTGGGTCAAGGCCAGGGAGAAAGAAGACCTGCCTCGCTCTGCATTCCTAGTCTCACTGGCCCTAATGAGGCCACGCCCATTCCTGACTGCATTCCTGGGGTGCAGGGCACCTGATGGCTTTGGCACAGGGTCCTTGCTCCACCCTGGCGCTCAAGAATGAGGCCTCCTGTGGTGGCGAGTGAGGCTGGTTTTTCCCAGGGAAGCTGCTGAGTCAGGTCTGGTCAGAAGAGTGTGCGCAGCACCATGTGGAAGAAACAACAGTATCTGGGGCATAGGCACCCACAGAAGAGGGAGCCCAGGACCACACAAGCCAAGGTGGCCGCCCCAGCATAGGGCAGGAAGTGCGGCTCACAGACCGGAAGTGCGGCTCTGCTGAGGCTGGTGCGTAGTCCAGTGTCCTGGGTCCTGCCTGTGTTTTCTTGGCACTGACACCCATGTTGTGCTCCCTGCTCTCACACACAGTGCCATAGTCGGGTACAACAGGCGTCTGCAGCTGTGTGCATGGATGCGCCATGCATGGGTCTTCTCTTCCTGGCTTCTCTCGTCTAGTAGTTTGCTGTGTCTCAGAGAAAGTCCCAAAGTTTCTCCTGGGCCCCAAAGCTGTTTCTGTCTCTGATCTTGTTGTGTCCGCTGGAGAGCCAGCTGCTGCCCCTCGCATCCTCTCCTGTACCTGCGCGGAACAGCCCGAGCATCTGCCTATTTTCCATCCCTCTGGCTTTCATTTCATTGCCTGCGAGTGCAGTCTGATGGCCAAGTGTCCCCCTCCTCGCTTTTCAGATGTGATTCCGCCCTCAGCAGGCTCGAGCACACCCTTCCATCCCTCTCTCTGGGCATTTCGCTGCATACACACAGAAATCCGGTCTTGATTTTTCTGGTTATATTGTGTACATAAGTGCAGTTGGGCCTCTGTATATGTGGGTTCCTCATCTCTGGATTCACCCGATGGCAGACTGAAACTATTTGAAAAGATAGCTGCGTCTGCAGGGACACGGCTAGGCTTTCCATTTTAATCGTTCCTTAAACAATACAGTATGCAGACTGCATAGTATTTGCATTACCTTATGGATCGTAAGTCCTTAGAGATGGTTTAAAGTACCTGGAAGGATATATGGCTTCTTTACCCACACTGCACTATTAAAAAAATTATTTATTTGGCACAAGGTCTTGCTATGCAGCTCAGACTCGTAGTGATCCTCCTGTTTCAGCCTCCCCAGCACTGGGATTACAGGCGTGCACCGTCATGCCTGGTTTTGGGGCTGGCATGGCATGTGGTACAGGGGATCGAACCCAGGTCCTTGTGGTTGCCAGACAGGCACTTAGACCACAGAGCTATCTCCCCAGCAACACCCTGCACCACTTTGCATAAGGGCCTTGAGTGTCTGTGGGATTTGGTATCCATGGGGCATCCAGGATGAGTCAGTTTTCTGCCAGTACAAAAGATGACTTTATCACGTGGGGTTACTTTGAAACCTGCTTCTTATAAAAAGTCACCACAGCATGTACTGTGCTTAGTTGGTTATGCATCAACTCCTTGCACACCTTCTCAGCACCATGCATCAGAGGCACGAGGGCACATGAGGACCCAGCCCTGCCCCAGCTCTGTTGTTACAGCGGCTACAATGCCTGAGGCTGTGGCGCCAGCCTGGGACACTTCCTGAGTTGGTCGGTGGCGCCTGTGGTTCTTCTTTGGAGGTGAGATCCTGACAGGCACACACATTATTTTAGCCTCTGAGTTTTTCTCCTGAGAAACCAGATGGAGCCTTGTGCCCTGGAGGACATGCCCCATAAATCAGTTGCCTTGCCGAGCTGTCCCCGGGGCTGGGAATGGTGATGGTGCCGCCTGATTCCTTTGGTCTCCTTGGCCCAGCGGAGGGACGCGCGGTGAGTTAAATGCACAAAAATACCCAGGCTTGTTAAGATGGGGCAGCTCCCACGGGAGCAGGCCGAGCTCCTCTCTCTGGGAAAGCGGCCCCGATCTGTCGCCGAAAGCACGAGGAGGCTCCGTGTTTGACGTCTGTCTGCACAGATCACAGGACATCTTTTCCTGCTTCCCTGATCTGGGTCAGGAAGAGGAGCTGCTCCTGAAGGCGCCCTTAGCTTTTGCTGCCTTCCACTTGATGGGGTGCGTCATCCACCTAAGGGTGTCCTGAGAAGCTGGAAGGTGTTCTTGGGGCTCAGGACTGCCTGAGGGCCGCCCTGTGTATGTGTGACCTCCCCGGAGGCTTCCTGTCCACCGCCCCTTCCTGCCCCTTCCTGTCCCTTGGTGGGTGCTGAGCCTACCGCTGGCTTTCCCCTTCTTGAGATCTTATTTGGACTTATTTTGACTCCGCGGAGCTGTGAGATCCTCACACGAAACACAGTGTGATTTAATTTTAGAACTGCTCTGTTAAGCAGGCTTTCGTGGCTGGTGGATGTAATTGTTCTGATAAATTATAACTGTGGCGTAGCAACGACCTCTGTGTTGTGTGCAGGCAGAGCTGGGAAATCAACAGAAAGCTCCCTGAAGGGGTTCTAGAGATGCTGGCTGCTACTCGAGGTCCCCACGCTGTGAACTGGGAGCAGAGCTGGGTGCCCTGGGAGCTGGATGCCCGGTCCCTTTTTTCTCTGTCCCCTGCACATGGCCTGCTCTGTCCCTTGGAGCAGGGTGCACTGCATGGAGACCTGGCTGGCTAAAGAGGGTGGTGGTGAGGTGTCCCAGAGCCAGGGCTGCCACCGTGAGGCTCCTCTTGTTGTGGAGCAGGTGACGAGCGACCTTTCTTTGTAGGTTTTGTTTTCACTTTGATCCTGGCTCAGAGAGAGGCTTCTGACATTTCTCCGCCTGAACCTTTATCCTCTAAGGCAGCCAAGATGTCTATCCACAGCGCAGAGAGGCCCCGTGGGTGGCCAAGCGTGTCACCATCTCCTGTCCCTCCCGATCCCCTTGTGGGCTGCAAAAGCCAGCAGCCTTTGTACCTTCCCGACTCACCTTTTCTCTTAGGTGACCCTGTGCTGCAGGCAGCCCGCTTTCCAAGTCACCGTTCCCCGAAGTGTCCACGGGGCAGAGAAGCAGCAGCAGCTGCGTGTGCACAGCAGCTCCCACCCCTTTCTTATCTGGACAGAGCCTGGGTATAAATAGATAAATAAAACTACACAAAGAAAAAGCTGTTTTAAAATACCAAAGGCAAGAAGAGCTTTCCTTCCGGCCGAGGTCTGAGTGGCAGGCTGCTTTATGAGCCTTGAAAATGGGGCACAGTTTGGGGCCTTTGATCCCTGGCTTCCCTCTGATGCCCTTGTAATTCCAAATTAGAAAAAAAAGTAATTTTTAATTATTATTATTATTATTTTTTAAGCCTAGCGCAGGCTGTGGGTGGAGTGTGGAAACTGAGAAACGTCTCTGGAAACGTCGGAGCTCCCCTTCCCCGATCCTGGCCCCGCCCACCAGGGTTTGGCCTGTGTAGTCTCACCCGGATGTTGTGATCCCTCCTGCCTTGTAAATGGAAACTGAGGCACAGAGTGGTGAAGCCACTTGCCTGAGGTAACACAGCCTGGTGGTGGCCAGGCTGGGATCTGAAACCAGAGACCTGCAGTACGCAGTTCTGAGATCAGGTAGACTTGGGGCTCACTGGGCATCGGGCGACTGAATGCCCAGCAGGGTGACCCTCTGTGACCTATCACCCCCACAGACTTGTAGGAGTTCTCTCTGGGTAGCTGGGCAGGCGCTGCACGCAGTAGGTGCTTGGGACACATTAGTGGCCTCTCCTCCTTCTCCACGACTGTCAGATTGGATAGTCACTGTGACCCCAGGTGCAATACTGGGATGATCTGTTGCCATTTATGCCCTGGGCTTTGCTGCAAGTTCAGCGACGTAGGGAGTGGTGGCCCCTGCGGCCCTCCTGCCATGCTGTGCCCAGCAGGAGTGGCTGTCCCTGCGGAAGCGAGGCAGTGCAGGACTCTGCCAGGCCTTCCGTGGGGTCTCCAGCTTCCCTGGCCTGCATTTCCCAGCATTTTTACACTTCCTGTGCCCTGCAGCCCAGGGCCGCAAACCCCACATGGCTGGGTGATCTTGGGCAGTGGGCTCGGCACTGGCAGCCACTCTGGCTGTCACCAGCCACCACAGCCTTTCCCAGCCTTGCCCTCTCCCATCCGTCATCACGGCCTCCTGCAGGCCTTCCTGCGACCAGTAGCCCCGTCGCCCTCCGGGGCTGCTGTAGGACGGGCTGTGTCACTCCCACGAGGCACTTTGGGAGGCAAGTCTTCTGTCACGTTAGGGAAACTGAGGCTTAGCAAGTGGCAGAGTGGGATTTGAACCTGGGCTGTGTGGCTGCGGCCTGTGCTCATGGGGCTGGGCCTGAAGTCTGTGGCTGCGTGTGTCCCCGCTCCTTAGGGACTTTGCTTACCCTGGGCCTTCGTGGGCGACAGGCCCTTTGGGACAGCATTGCTGGCCCAGAGCCTGGTGGTTTTCTTGAGCCTGTTTTTCATCTGTTAAGGTCACAAATCCTTGGCCCTGCTTGTTGTATTTTTGATGTTGATGGACAGCATAGAGTTTCTGTTTTTATGTGACCCAGTTTCTGGGCTTTGAAAATACTGTTCCCTTCCTCTTCTCCTGCTGTGGTTTTGAAATCAAGTGAGACTTCCTGTCCTCCGTTGGCCACTTGATGTCCAGGGGCGGGGACAGCGTTCCGTCTTTCCAAGAGGAGTCTGGGTGTCCGATGTTGACCAGCTGCATGGCTTCTGTGCCCCCTGGGTGGCCTTGCTCTGAAGTGAACCCAGATGTTTGTGCTTCAGTGTGGCCTTGGCCGGTGGACACCTCCCCCGTGACCCAACTGGGGAAATGGGACTGTGAAATCTGTGGCCTTGTACAGACCCCCAGTTGCCAGGCTGCTGTGCCATGAGGACTATGGTGAAAAATCACCTTTTGGGCCTTTAGGACTCTTTGCAGGCTGCTTGTCTTGGCTCTCTGGGAGGCTGAGGCAGGAAGATCAAAAGTTCGGGCACAGCCTATGTAAATTAGCAAGACCCTGTCTCAACAAACAGGACTCTCCCTAAATACAATGGACACTCAAAAAGCGTGACTGGGGGTGCGCAGAGCGCGGCTCCGTGCAGAGACCATGCCTTCCATTTCCAGCTCACCAAGAAAGAAAAAGAAACTGAGCCTAGGATGTGGTAGAATGATTTGTGGAACTCTGTTTTCTCAACTGGCCGAGCTCACCGTGGGATCTCTGGCGTGTTTCCAGGAGGTGGAGCAGATGCACTCTCAGAAATCTGCGTGTTCACGGAGGCCTCGGGTCTCTGAGCACAGTGTTCCCAAGGTCTGTCCACGTTGTAGCCAGAGCCAGCATGTCCTTCCTTTTCTGGGCTGAGTTGTACTCCAGGGCACAGATGGGCCACATTTCATTCCTCCATTTTTCTGTCTGTGGGTCTTGGGTCATTTCCACCCTGTGGCTGCTGTGGTCACAGTGGTAGGAGAGGCTCTGATTTTCAGAAGCCAAGCACTGGGGCTTTCACTGCCATGAAGAGACACCAGGGTCTTGGGGTCTTGCTGCTGTCACCTCTCCGAGGGACAGAGGGAGTGTTGTCCTCAGAGCTGAGTCCACAGTGTCCCTGTGGGCACCGTGTGTGCGAGGAGATTCAGCAAGGTGAATAGGGCCAAGCCCGATGCCAGGCAATGGGTGGCCTGAGGAGCTGGTGATGTCCTAAGGCGAGGCCCCACCCCAAGCCCCCATGGGCAACTGTTGCCCCTGATGCTGCAGTGTGGAACCTTCAAGGTCTCTATGGTGCCAGGGGTCCTTTCTGTTGCCCTGGCCTTGGGCTGTGCCTCTTGTCTCACAGTTTGACTGACTGTCTGTCTGTCTGTCTGTCTGTCTGTCTGTCTGTCTGAGATGCTCTCAATATCTGGTTCAGGATGGCCCTGCACTTGCTATGTAGTCCAGGCTGGCCTCTAACTCATAGAGGTCTTCCTGCCTCAGCCTCCTGAGTGCTGGGATTACAGGTGGGTGCCACCATGCCCACAGCTCACAGCTTTCTGCAACTGTTGCACCCCCTAGTGCCCACTGCCCCATGGGGTGTGCACTGTAGCCATAGCCATAGCATGTGTACTATGGAGGTGTCTTTCCTCTGGTCCTGTACCTGTCCCTGTCGCCCCAACCCTGGCTGTCACCTGGGGCAATGACTCAGCTCCTTCAGGTGGATAGCATCCCTCCAGTGCCCAGTTAAGGCGCAGATAGAGGAAAAGGTTTTATTGCTCACAGGTCCTTAGCCTAGGGGAGAGAGCAGGACCTTGGTCCACAGTGTTAACCAGATAGTTTCCTGGGGGAGCTGGGGCCTAGGTCAAGTGTTGAGTCTGCCCACTGATGAGAGAGGTGGCCACTGCAGCCACGCAGGGGCCATGCACTGGCCAGGCAGGCTGCATCTGGCTATTCCATGGGGCAGGTGTCACAGGAGACAGCTGTGGAATGAGAGTGCATCACACCGAGGATCTGGGGTGGGTGCATAGACCCCAAAAGTGTGTCTAGGAGCAGAGCCAAGCCCTGATCTGGAAAGACCAAAAGATTTAAAATAGATACCCAGTCTATGTAAAATCATAGACACACCAAGCATCTTCCATCCCATTTCTGTCCCCATGGACATGGCCCTTGACAATGGCATGTGAAAGGTTCCAATTTCTCCAGCATGCCCCATCAGGAAGGCTGTTCATCGCTTCTCGGCCTTTTGGCTAAGATCAAGTGTAGGAAGGCTGTTCATACCTCAAGTCCATGGCTCAGGTTGTGGGTATCTGTGTCCCTGTGGTCTAAGCCCTGTCTGCTACAGTAGGCTTGGGCAAGTCTGGAAGTCTCCAGAAGCATCTAGAAGCTTCCAGAAGCTTCCCTGTCTTAGTCATATGCTCCAAAGAACAGTGGGAACAATTTGACAGGGATTGGTTGGAATTGGGGAATATTTGGTGCAGGAAGACTTACAGGTTGGGCTCTTGGCACTGAGCATTTTCCTTCAGCCTCTTTCTGGACCTCCAGTTGTTGAGGGTTTGCTAATCGTGAACACAGGTGGTCTCCACAGCCCACATGAGGCCATGGAATTCCACTTCTGCTGACCATGGTTGTCTTCCTCTTTTCTCTCAACAGTGAGTGACCTGCAAGAAGAAGGCAAAAGTGCCATCCACTTGCCGATGTCTGCTGCCTCTGTGGACATCCACCCCAATGACACTCAGCTCGGTATAGTAGGCTCCTTGACTTCCTATCACGAGACTGTGCACATTCGGGTGTTCAGTTGGTCTCACTGGGGCTGATAGGATCTGGTGGTTCTGCCTTTGATCGGATACCAGATGGGGGCGTTTTAGAGTCTGGATCTTCCTTGAGAAGGCCAAGCCTGCAGGGGCTCACAGAAAGAAGCAGGTGCAGGTCCCCCTCCTATCAGCCCAGCCCCCCCCATCCACCGTAACCCCTGGGTCCTCTTTACTCCTGGAAGATCAGCCTCTGCTCATGGGTGCGGCAGAGCTGTTGTTGGGCGGGTGCTCCTGGCCCTCTCTACCTGGGCACTCAGGACCAGGATGTGGACCTGTCAGATTCTTGTGTGGGTACCAGGTTCCTCCCCCTCCTTCTCTGGGTCTTTGGGGCCATCCTGGGCACCAGGAAGTCTTTGCAGTGCTGTGGCTGCTGTCCACCAATGGTGCCCCCAGGGCACAACCCAAAACACCCTCAAACATTGCCACTGTCCCTGGGGAGGGAGGTATCACTTCTGATCTAGACCAACAGAAGCCCAGAAAATAGATTTCTCTTGGGCATGGTGACAGGCTGCTGCCTTCCAGCCTGACCCGCCTGTGTGGCCAACTTTCCAAATCGCTGCTCTGGGCCCTGGTCAGCGCCAGCCGAGCTGCCCACGGGGTCGTCCAGGCTCCAGGGTGGGATGGCACCACGGACACTGAGATCCATCCCGGTTCACAGAGGAAACAAAGGGGGAGCAAACGGCCATGGGCAATGGGCAGTGGGCTGGGGCTGGCACCCTTGGTCGTAAAATGCCACCTTTGTTGTCTTTGTCTTGCTCACCTTTCCTAGTCTTCCTTTGTGCCCACAACTTGCACACGATGTTGGGTTCCGGTTTTCGGCTTGGAGGATCAGTTTCCCTGGTGCTGCAGCTGTCCCGGCTTCACTCTGTGCCTGCTGGCATTGGAAGTTTGGTCTCAGTTCAGATCTGGGTGGGGACACTGTCAGTGCTGCCCCTCTCTCTTACCATTTCTCCTTTAAGGCCTCTCCTCTGCCTTAGCTTCCAGTAGGGCTGGGGCCTGGCCCAGTGGGATGATAGTTTGGCTTCACCCCATTGGCTTCACCCCCAAAGCGGAAGTACTGCCCCCATGCTGTGGGATTTGATTTCCAGCCATGTTGGCATGGTCTCTGTCCTCACCAAGGATGCTGTGAGGTCTCTGCTTCCTGGCATTTCCAGCCATGGGCATCCCTGCCAACCTGGCTAACCATGACACTCCCTCCTGCCCACTGCAGAGGAGAATGAGGAGCGCACGATGATCGACCCCACCTCCAGGGAGGACCCCAAATTCAAGGAGCTGGTCAAGGTAAGGAGATTCAACCTGCATGCAGTACAGTGTCCCTGTTAAGGGCCTGTGCGTGGCCTGCGTGGGGAGGGGGTGCAGACCACGGAGGACTGGTCTACACATCCAGCGCAGTCACTCACCGCGTGGCCACGTCTAAGACCCGCTGCCTTGGAGAGGGCTGGCCAGGGTCAAGGCGGGTTTCAGGGCGCCAGCACCTTGCTGCTGGGCCTCTGCCCCCTTGGCTGTGCACTGTGAGTTGCCTGTCTGCAGACCTGTGTCCTGCTTGTGGAGGAGCTGAGCCCACAGCCCAGAGGCATTAACGCCAGCTGGCAGCTTCGTCCCTCCAGGTCCTGGGAGCACCGCGGGTGGGGTTGCAGCCCCCACTGCATCTAGCCTTCCTTGTGCCTCAGCTGTTCCGCTTGCCCTGCAGTGTCTGTGTCTTCAGTGCTCTCGTCCGGGCTGTAGTTCCGAAGCCTGCGGTAGGGGGCGCAACTGAGGCTCCAGGCTGACAGCTCCCAGGCAGTTCTCTCGCGAGCACGCAGCACCTCCCTGCGTAGGTGACCTCGGGTTTTGAAAGTGCTGTGCGCAGTGGTTTAGGCCAGCAACAGACATCATCCTAATAAGGCTCCTGCCTTTGCCACCGCTGCTCTGGGGCCAGGACGGTGCTCAGAGAAACTCACGTCCCAGGGCACGTTCTGGGGGTGCCCAAGGAGGTGCCAGGTCACCCCCTTTTAGACACTTGGGTGGAAGATGTGCGTTTCTGGGCCTACCCAGAGGTGGAGATTCTGTTTTCTTTATACTTTTCTCTTGTAGTGTTGACACTCAGCAGGATTCCACACGTTCGTCGGTTAACTTCCCACCCTAGCCCTGAGCTGATGTTGATTCTTAACCACTTAAATCGTCTAGTTTATCTTATTAAGGATGAACCCCCAAGCTGTTATTCAGAAGAATGTCCTTAAGTAAAGGTACTCTGTAAAAAACAACAACAAAAAATTCTTTTTTTTTTTTTCTTTTTTACCACCTACATGTCCTGGGTGGTGGTGCATACCTGTAGTGGGAGGCTGAGTCAGGAGGGTCACAAGTTTGAGCCCAGCCTGGGCTTGGCCCTATGTGCTGTTCAGGGTATGGCAGAGCAGGTGCTGCCCAGGAGAATTGCTCCCACTCTGGGGGAGCCGTCTGCGTGGCATCCCCAGTTCAAAGGCTGCTCTCCGTCCTCCCTTTTGCCCCGGGTTGCAGTTGTCTCTCCTGTCCACCCCCCGTTCAGGATGTCTCTGTTTGAATCCCAAACACCCGCTGCCTGCTGCGGGAAGGGAGTCCTTGGCCCTGGTGTGGCTGTCGGCAACAAGCTTTGAGCCTCCGTGGCATAGAAGCAACATGGGGTGGAGCGGCCTGGGGCCACCTCCTGGACTGCAGCCAAGCACGAGTGGGGCAGCCCTGGCCCCAGCTTGGACCTGGGCAGCCCTGTTCTGTGGGTGCGGGGCCTCAGAGGAGCCCTCTGGGCGGCGTTCCTTCCTGCAGTCGTGTCTTCTGGATGCGTTCTTCATGCCTGGCAGAGGGCGGGTTAGAGATGACATGTGGGGTCCTTTGGTCTGTATAATGACTCCTGGAAGGGTCCTGTGCCCAGCTAGGAAAGGCCCTCGTGCTGGGGTGTCACAGAAGGTGTGTGTTTGGTCTTTACTCTAAAACCTGTTACAAGGTCCCCAAACCCTTGGCATTGCCTGACCAATGGGGGTATTCACAAGGAGCCCTCTGGTGACGCATGGCTAGCGAGGTGACATCAGCGCCCCGCCCACCCTGCCCCCGGCCTGTCTCCCTGTGACACTCAGGACTCATTTTCCTTTATAGTTACCCAAGTGGTTCCTGAGCCGGGATTTGTTCTCCATTCCTGTGTGGGAGGCCCTGGGGTGTGGTCTGTGGGTGGAAAAGTGGGTCTCCTGGGGACCCTGTTGGGGGCGGCTTTGGGGGCTGAATCCCTTCACCTGTGGGGTGTGACTCCAGGTAGACACGGCAGTCCTGGGCCAGGAGGAAGACGCTGTCAAAGCTGAGAACTGGAGCAGCACTTTGGAGTCGGGAGGGAGCCCCAGGATGCTGCCTAAGCACCGCTGCCCGGAGCAGCCAAGCGCATCTCCTGGGGCACGCGGTTCTCCCTGAAAACAAATTTCACATCTCATTTCCTGGTTCATTGGGCAAGACTCCTCCTGCTCTGCAAATTGTTTTTGTTTTTTTTTCTGTTGTTGTTGGTGTTGGTGGTGGTGCTTTTCCTTTGTACTGGTAAGAAAATCATCAGCGTGGCAGCCCTTATCTGGCTGCAGCCTGTGCCATGGGGGCCAGGTGGAGACGGCCAGGCAGACCCCGGGCTCCCTGGCCCTTGCCTGGCCTTTGGGACAAGCCTGTGTCCTCCCAGGGTTCCATGACCAGGACTCTGTTTGGGACTGATTAAAACATAACTGTCATAGCTCTGGGGAGACAGACTGCAGATCCTGATTATAATTCCAAAAGGAACTAAAGGAAGAGTAATTTCTTGTTCTGGTTAAAACGGGCTCATAAAACGCATGTGATCGGCTGCCGGGCATGGACATAATTAATCTCTGTCCTCGACACTTGCCCGCAGGTCTTGGGGTTTGCAAATGAGCAGATCCCTAAAGATAAGGACTGGTGCTATCTTTACAGTCTCGTGAAATAGCAGATGAAGATGGGTGCTCAAGAAGTGGGGGACAGTGGGGGATTTGCGGTGCCCAAGAATCTGCTGCTCCTTCCCAGGGGAGCCAGGAAATTGGGCCAGGGAACTGGGAAACTTGGCGTCACATGGAGCGTCACATGCATTGCTCTGTGTGTTGTTTTTGTGTCAGGGTTTGGACCAGGCCAGAGATCCAGCTGTGACTTTTCTGAGGTAGAAGTTTCGGTTTCTCCGGAGCAGAAGCAGCCCTGCTCCTGCATTTCCTCAGAGGCCAGAGCTCTGGGTGAGGAGACCTCACTCACGCACGCCTGCCGGCCAGGAGGCCTTTCAGTTCCACTGCTGCAGTTTGTCTGTGTCCCCGTGGGATTTAGTTCCTGTCTTAACCGAGAGGGCTTGAGGGCCTGGAGGGAGGGATATGCCTTTGAGGAAAAACAAAGGCCCCCCTCACGCAGTGCTGACAGTCCAGCTGGGAAGGAGGCATGACAAGGGACAGGTGAACATGTGCCCAGGAGGCCATGAGTACTTTGCAGAAAACTGAGCAGGAGGCAGTGGCCCTTTCCTGTTTGAGGCTGGGCAAAAGCCCCTGTGTCACACTTGAGAGGAGGGTGTGGCCACCAGCCCAAGAGCAGGCACAAAGGTCCTGGGGTCTGGGTGTGCCCGGCACGTGGTAAGGCCAGCGAGAAGGGCAGTGTGGCTGCAGCCCAGCAAGCTAGAGGAGGCAGCAGGAGACCTGGCCTAAGGTGGCAGGGTGCACGATGGTCATTGTCTTTCTGTTCCCTGGCCAGCTCTGTTTGCCCCCTGGTGTGGAGGGACCAGCTCTTTCTAAGAGACCTGAGGACACAACAGTAAAACCAGGACAGACCCCTTTTCCCTCTTGATGTCACAGGTCACAGAGGCATTGTCCATAGCAGCCGTAGCTGACAGTTCTTTCTCTCTCCTTCAGTTGAGAACTTTCAGCTTTTCACTTCACGGCAGCACTTTCAAGGATCTGCAGTGTGAAACCTCACAGCTAAGCTGGGAAGCTCTCGAGCAAACATGGGGGTGACTCTTGGTGATTTGGGTGACAGCTTTTGGCGACATCTTAGGATGCTGCGCACACAAGCAGCAGAATAAAAAAGTAAGAGTCGTAGACTGAGTCCAAATGAGAAAGTGCCGGCTTTGGTGTCTGCATTCTCACTGCAGAGCTGCGATACCAGACACCTGCGATTGAAAGGAGGAAGGAGCCAGCTCGGCTCACGGTGTCAGGGGCCCTAGTCCACAGTCAGCCGACCCCAGGGCAGAGACAGCATGACCCAAGGCCCCAGCGGAGCAGAGCTGCTCAAGGCGTGGGGGCCAGGAAGCAGAGCAGGGAAGTGGTTCCAGAGAGGGCCTGTTAGGACCATGGACAGCACCCAAGGCCACTCCCCCACACCCCACCCAGGCACACCTAGGAACCACTTCCTTAGTCCAGGCATTTCTCAATCCAGTAGGTTAATGATCCCAGCTTCCAAAAATGCTAACAGAGTGGGCGACAGCTGTGCCAGGTCCAAGGGGGAGATTTAGAACCTGGTGTTCAGTGCCAGTAGTGAGGAGCTGGTCCAGCTCTCCTCCCATGTCCTTTCTGTGTCCATGTCCCGTTGTTCCAGCTCCATTTGTCACAAGGATATTTGGTCCCTGTCGGGTAGTCTTGGCCCCTTATTGTCCCGGACTAGCAGTAGCGTGAGGTTTATTTCTGCACTTCCAGTTTTATTTCCCTGTCTGTATGTCTGTCTTGATGTCCATTATACCCAGTTTGGGTGATGAGAGCAGGGAGCAGCCCTGCAGCCCTCTCGTCTCTCGTAAGGTTGTCTGGGTCCTTCCTGGCCTCTTGGATGTCTAGCTGTGTTTCAAGACCTGCTTGTCCATTTTGATACTGAAGCCACCAGGGCAGTGATGGATTTGTAAGTGCAATGACTCGTATTGTCTTTTCCAACTACCGAAGTAGTACGTGCTGCTGCGAACTTCGACGCGGGGACATTCTGCGGGACACTGCATGGGCCGTTTGCATTAGGCCCCTTTGGCCATCTTCTCAGTGTGTTTCATTTTTCCATTCCAAAATTTGGAACCGTTGCTACGTTAGTAGATAGCCCAGGGCCACACTTGGATTGGTGCCTTGGGATGGAGCGCAGTTGGAATTGCTGGGTCACGCAGGCTTAGGGTTATGGCTTTTTAAAAAAAAAATGTTATTAAATAAACACTGGTCCAGAGCGGCTAAATGGATAGCTCCAGGTGACACAGCGAAAACCGTGGAGGGTCTGGGTCTCAGGCGCAGCCCTGGCTGCTTGCACCGTGCCGTGCCTTTTCTGCCAGGGCAGTGCTACTTGTGTAGGAGGCTGGCACAGGGCCTCGGTGACAGCGAAGAGCTGTGTTCACTTTTTATTCTGGGTAACAAATCTCTGGTTCAGTGATGATTATTCTTAGCAGGCCTGGGGTTGGTACCCAGGGCTTTATGCAGGCTGAGCGTGTGCTTCACCACCAGGCCGCGCCCCAGGCCCAGCGAGCAGCTTCAGACGTGCCAAGGGCCGGCCCACAGTTCTGCAGGTCGGGAGCCCCAGGCAGCTGGCCTGGTTCCATTCCTTTCCAGAAGCCCCGGGGAGAGTCCACTCTCAGCTGCTGGAGGCAGCCACACCCTTCCCATGGGGCCTGGTGTGGAATCTCCATGTACCCGGTCCCTCTCTCAGCACCCCGAGCGTCCTCTGAACCCAGATGTTAGGGCTTGTGGGATGAAGTTGGCCTCCCCAGTTCTGCTGTCCTCCTTCTTCTCTTCCTCCTCCTCATTTTTGAAACATTTTTGAAGCATGATCCTCCTGTGTAGCCCATGTTGGCCTCAAGCTCAAAGCGATCTCCCTTCCTCAGCCTCCCACATGCTGAGATTGCGGTGTGCCAGCACTCCTGGCTCTGTCAGTCCCTCTTGAAGTCACCTCTGTCCCAGTCTCATTGTTCTCACGGTTCCAGGATTTAGCTGGCCGTGTACCCAGCAGGCTAGGCCTTTTAGGGGACACTTTGAAATTCTGCCTATAAAACTGGCTTAAAGCTATTGGCCCTCATCATAAAGGCAGGCGGAACGTTAACAGCTGTCACTCACCTCGCGTTTGTGGTGTCAGAGGCCCAGGGCTCCTGGGTGCCGGTGGGGAGACAGGGGCAGTTGGTTGCCAGCCTCGGCTGCTGTCGGTAGGTGGGCAGCTGAGGCAGCCGAGGTGGGCCTGGACACAGAGTGAGGAAGCCCCAGTGCGTGGGCTTCGAGCACCAGGATGGGACCAGGGGTCGCCGAGCTATCAAAAGTCAAAATAGGGTGAATGTTAAAATTAATACAATTTTACCTAGAAGACTCATTGCTGAGAACAATGCAGTCAGTATTTTCGCAGGGAAGCTGTGCATCGTGGGTTCTGTAAGGGGCATGAGTGGCATTATGTCTTTTACTGTAATGAATTTCCAAGTTTGAACATTCACTGCCTGTTCTGAGCAACACCTCATATCTGTTCACTTACTTTTTTTTTTTTTTTTTTTTTTCATTTCTGTATATTTGGTACAGCATCTCACTAGGCAGCTCAGACTCCTAGTGATCCTCCTGTTTTCAGTCTCCCCAGCACTGGGATTACAGGTGTATGCTACCACGCCTAGACTCCGTTGCTGGCTCAGTTCGATCTGGAGGTGCGGCCCAGCTTGGCATGTGAGACTGGGGATCGAGCCCTGGTCCCTGTGCTTGCCAAAGCAGGTGCTTTAGTCCACTGAGCTATCTCGCCGGCTCTGTTCACTTATTCTTAGCCATTAAGTTGCTTTCTTTTCTCTTGTCTTTTTTTCTTTTTTTCTTTCTTTTTTTTGGTCTTTTTGAGACAGGGTCTCACTATGCAGTTCAGGCTGGCCTTAAGCTCACTTTTGTGAGCCCAGGCTGGTCTTGAACTCGCACTGATCCTCCTACCTCAGCCTCCCAAGTGCTGGGATTGTAGGGGTGTGCCATCACACCTGGCTAGCTCTTAAGTTTAAAGTGCACACTTTTCAAACAACCAAATGGAAGAAGATCAGTAAAATCTCACTAAGTGGCCAGAGGAAGTCTCTCAGAGGGCACAGGTGTGGGGGTCTCAGTTCTGTGGCCTGTTTTGCGGGCCCTGGCCCTAGGTCAGCCTGAGGGAGCCATCTGAGTGACCTTCCGGATCTGGGTCAGAGGATGAGGCGTCCGTGTTCCTGGTAGGAAGAAGGGTAGGGTGTGTTAGGGACAAACCCACACCATCAACCAGACCAGGCATGCTGATGGGAGTAGAAGATTTATTGGGGGCAGCAAGGGGGCGGGCTGTCTAGTGGCCCAGGACAGCAGCGAAGAAGGCAAAGCACGGGGCTTTTAAGGTGTTCAGTGGGCGAGAGGAGGTTTGTGGGCTGGAACAGCTGAGGGAGAGCCCATCTTGGCAGGGCTACCTGCTCTGTGGGAACCTTTAAGGTTAACCAAGGAGAGTTTCCGTGGTTGCTTGCCCAAGTCAAAGTCAGGCAGACCTGTTCTGCGGGTTTGGGTTTGGTTCTGCGTGGGGCCAAAGGGGAGAGAGTTTGAGGGCAGAGTGCCTGGTAAACCAAGAGGGAGAGTGTTTGGGGCAGGGTGCCTGGGAAACTGAGTCCTGACCTGTCAGGGTGTGGATGATGAGATGGGCTGTGAGGCCCGCGTGACCCTCAGACTGTGGCCTGAGTGGAGGCAGAGGGGGCCAGCTGTGGCCCTGGGAGTGCCTGGCCGCCACAGGCCTTGGCAGGGCAGGAGCCCAGGGAGGTCCCTGTTTGGCCGAGAGGAAGAGGGGGTGGGATGGGCCCAGGATAGGAGAAGACAGAAGTGAGCCAAAGGGCAAGGTCCAGGCTCCTAGGCCGTGGGTGGGCATCCACCCACTGGGGTGGCAAGTTTGTCCAGAGGTGCCTGCGGGCCCCTGTGCAGAGGGATGGCGTGGCGGGCTGTCTAGGTGTCTTCTGTCTGTGTTAGGGTGACAGCGGAGGTCACAGCATCATGAACTGGACCTAGAAGAGAAGCAGCCAGGAGGGAGGGGATAAAGGGTCCCCGGGGGGAGGGCAGGGGCCCAGAAAGGACAGTGCCCCTCGGCCACCACCAGGGAAGCAGGGAGGCTGCAGGGCCACTCCGTCCTCCTGTGCTTTCCAAGTGGGTCACCAACCCAGCAGGTGCAGGGCTGTACCCCACCTTCTTCCCGGCACTCTTCGGATCCGCTTTTACTTCTGTTCTTCCAGAGACTGTGTGTCTCATTTAATATTTCTGAGTTAGTAGGAAAATAGAATAGACCTCGCAGAAATCCGCTTTGTGGCCAATTTCGCGGGTCGCAGCTGTTTCCCAGGATGACAGAGAGTGGTGTGTTCAAGAACTATGCCCTCTGCTTAGAAAGGTGGGAAACTGCTGCTTCCACAGTTAGATGGGTTTCTTTGTTTTGTGTGCTTGGGAACGTGGGGATGGAAACGCCCTGAAGTTGACCAGCAGCACCTCAAGAGGCCCCTGCCAGGGTTTAGGGGGGCTCAGTCTTGTGGGGTACAGGTCTGAGGGGAGGGAGGGGATGGATTGGGGAGCCCCTCCTTGCCAGGAGCTCCCCTGCTACCTGTGCTCCTATTGGGTAGTGCGTGTCCCCGACCAGAGAGACCTGGTCCCCCGTAGGCTGCTCACCTGCCGCCCCACTCCTGCCGGGCCAGGTGCTCACCAGGCTGTGTCCCAAGGCCATGACCTCGCCAGGCAGCGGTGTCCCTGTCGTCATCTGTGTGGTGCTGGCCGTGACGCACGCCTACCTCCCCGCAGGTGCTCCTGAACTGGATCAACGATGTCCTAGTGGAGGAGCGGATCATCGTGAAGCAGCTGGAGGAGGACCTGTACGACGGGCAGGTGCTGCAGAAGCTCCTGGGTGAGTGGTGGGCCCGCCGGCCCGTGCCCTCCCCCAGCAGTGGCTTCCTGGCTACCTGTCCTCTCACAGATGATCCAGTGGGTGCCACAGGGACTGGAGCAGTCGCACTCAGCGTCCAGGGCAGTGTGAGCATCTCCCCGTTTGTGCCGAGGGAGCAGGGAGATGGTGTGAACAGGGAGGATGTTCCCATGGGCCACCTTGTCCCTGCAGTCTTGCGTTGGCATCCTCCGAGCAGCTGGGTTACGGATGTGCCCCACTGCACCCAGCTGATCTCTTCACCCAGAATCTAATGAGTGTAATAGCACTGGGTGCTGGTGACACAGTGACTTGTGGCATAGACACAGACCCTGCCACCCTGGAGCCCACAGCCCAGTGGGGCTTGCAGCCAATGGGCAGTGCCTGGCTTGCTCCTATTGGTCAGGTGCTGGGTGCAGGGCTGGAGTCAGATGCGCCCCCTTACCATCACAGTGGGCTCTGCGCGCCGCCTCAGGGTGGGCTAAGTGGTCAGCTGAGCCCAGGTGGCCCCCACAGCCTGTCGTTTGGTCTAGGGTTCCACTGCGTGAGCTATGGTTGTGTCTTTCTGTTCCTTTCATCTCTTAACAACCCTCATTTCTTCCTCTCTCCCACTCTTTGTGTCATTCTTGACTGGGCTTCTTATCTCAGTGAAGGCCAAGCTGCTCTTTTCCCAAGAGCATACCCTCCCCCCATATGGGCGGGGAGAAGGCCTGGCCTGCCTGTCATGCAGAGCGCCTCGAGTTGGTCCATGGGAAGGTGCTGTCAGCCCAGCTTTCTACCTGAAAGGTGCTTTCTGACTTTTTTCATGTGTCAGTTGCCCCTGGAGGGTGGGGCTCTGGGACCGGGTGGCCATCCTAGACCCCAGGGCAGTGTCCTGTCACCTGCAGCTGGGACCCGGGCCCACCCACGTTCATTCCTTGGATGCCTGAGAACCTAGAGGCTGCAGAAGGCCGAGGACTCTGTGTTGGCCGAGGTCTCCTGTCCACTCGCTGCCATTGCCTTCCACAAACAAATGCTCTCCCTTCCCTTCTCCTTTCCCTTTGAATATGTTTGGACTGAAGGATTCTCCCTGCTCAGAGGGGAGCAGCATGGAGCCATCAGAACCAGGTGCTGCATGCAGTCACTTCTCGGGTGTCACCCATCCTGGCCTTTCTGTCAAGAGAGCTGGGAAATGCATATGTCTTTAAATTCTGAATGAATCCGCACGGACACCTCTAATTCTGGTTCAGCACCTATGGGTCTCCCCGTTCTCTGTTCTCATTTGTGTTGAGAACGTGGGCCCCAAGAGCACCTGTGCTGTTCTTTCTGCATGGTAACAGCAAAGATGGCTTCCTAGTTTGTCCTTTCCCCCATGACACGGACTGGGAGTTTGACCCCTGGTCTTAGAAGAAGGGACAGCTGTGCTAAGAAGAGCACAAGGGACCTCTGCCACTGCTTCTGCTCCCCCAGTTTATCACCACAAGGGGAATTCCGTATTGAGAAGCTTCCCAAATTCATCATCCTCTTTTGGAGTGGTCCTATGATCTATTAGAGCCACAGTTAGGTCACTTTATTTGTCTGTATTCCGTTTCTGGATATACACTTACAATTTTTACAAAAACTGTTTTGAATATTTTTGACTTTAGGACATAAGGCATTAATGTGGCTCAGAAATCTCAACTGCCAAGCCGTTCGCCCCTGCAAGTCTTCATTGTAATTCCTTCCTCCTGGGGACCGCAGGTGGACGTTTGCAGTGGATTCTGCTGAATCCTTCTTGGGTTTCTCTGTGAGTTAGCATGCATGCAGACACACACACACACACACACACACGCACGCACGCATGCACACCCCAAGTTTTCTTTCATTCTGACATGAATGGTGGCACAGGCTGGCTGTACAGTCTTGCGTGTTTCACTTCACTGAAGTGCAGACGTTCTCCATTGACCAACCAAGCCTCCATTCTTGGGAGCAGATCATTCAATGGCTTGGCCACTAAATGGAGAATCATCCAGCATGAACATCTGAGTCTCGGAAGCTGGTCAGAGGAAGCGCCACCCCGATGCCTTGGCTTTTATTTGCGCCGTGCTGTGATGTGTGCAAGCACGTAAAGCCTCTGCGATAGAGTCAGGAAACATCACTGCACTGTGCGGTGAGATGCAATCAGGTAGCAATCACACCAGTGCTCGCCCCCCAAGCCATTTTCTGCCTTTCTAGAAGGTTTCCATCATCATGCAAGACTGTCACATTTTCATTTTTAAAAAAATAGTCGCAGTTCTGATAAGACAAATTTGTCTGTGTTGTGTAGCTGCGTTGACATTAGATCTGACACCCAGGGGGTTGCTGGTGTGGAGCGGGGGTGATGCGTTGATTAGAAGGGAAGGGGGGACAGCAAGCTCTGCACCTGAGGTGCGTAATTCAGAAAGGGAGAAAATGGGGGAGGAGGAGCAGGTGTGCCAGCGAGGGAGTCCTGCAGCGCTGGGTCCTGTGCAGATGGGGGCTCCTTCTAGGCGGTGACAAGGAGAGGGAAAGGACATTGTTGAGTCTGCAAAGACCCTGGAAGGGGTCAGCCAGGTGCTATAGAGCCCCTCGGTCCTCGTGAAGCTCTGATGAGGTTGAGAAACCCCAAAATGTGCCTCCAACATGTCCCCTGGCATGTCCAGAGAACATACTTTTGGAGGTCAGCAGGAGCCCCCAGCACTGGATGGTGGATTC